>CAUZXS010003906.1:17500-32790 GCA_963585895.1 Sepioteuthis lessoniana | reverse complement strand
TACTTCACAAAAATAAATATATAGATATATTTCTCATTATTATATACGATTATATACCCATATATATATATATATATATATAGAAACTCTCTCTCTCTCTCTCTGTCACACACACACACACACACACACACATATATATATATAAGTAAATAGTTGTGTTGCATTGTATGTATGTATGTATGTATGTATGTAAATAACATTTGAGTTTTGCATGCAGTTGTCAACATGTACAAGCGAATTTGGGTACAAACATATATTTTAGTTTTATATACACTACCATACAGCACATTATATATATACATATATATATATATATATATATATATATATATATATATATATATATATATATATATATATTTGTTAGTCTGTGTGTGTATATATATATATATATATATACATGTGTGTGTATGTGAAAGGGAGCATAGTTATCGATCTTCTGTAAGATTTATATAGTGTAATTATAGAAAGAAATAATCTCTAAAAGTGATACTAAAAGGGAAAAAAACCTCGAAAAGATACTGTGTGTAAACCTCTTTTTCTAGACGCCTTAGACATTTGATTATTTAATAGACATTAATCTTATTAATTGTAGGTGATGCCTTCATCATGATCTGCTAATGCATTCAATAATCTTAGCGGTAATCTATTTAGATGAAACAAATTGATATCTATTGCGTTCTTCAGAGGTAAAATGAGTGATATATCGTGTATTGAAAAAGAATGATTTCCTTCTTATAGAATCAATGATCTTATCATTTTCAAAAGAAGAAAAGATTTTAAAAAAAAGATTAAAAAAACACAAAAACAAAAGACAAGAAAAAATAAGCAAACGAATGACAAATACACGATCATAGACATAGATTGAAATGTGTATCGATATTGAGTAACATAGTATTTATTTTTTTTAATGTTTGATTTAGTACGAGACATCGTAAAAGTCAAAAGTTCTAAAATCGTATATATATATATATATATATATATATATATATATATATATATATATATATATATATATATATATATATATATATATAGTTGCACGTGAGGTAACAGTTGTAGTCTTAAAGAAAAATACATTTAGCCGGCCGGTTTCGAAATCTGAACGAAGTTGCTTTCATTTTCCTTCGCGTTAATACTCTTGGAAAAGGCATCACTCACTCTCTTCACTTAATTATGGATAAATAGTAGACAAGATCGGACTCTTGAGCTTTAGATTTAAGCAAACCAGTCTATGAAAATTAGGTTTGGGTTGGTTTCTTGGTTTAATGGCATATCAACCTTTGTAGGTTATTTAATGCCAAAGCCATTCTCCTAGAAGAACAGTAGTGGTACTATTTTACCCATAGCTGGGAGGATAAGGAAGTTCAATACCTTTCCCAAGGGTATTTGCCCGAAAGTAAACGTAATAGCGCGACTGGAGTACGAACTCGCGTACAACGATTCCGCAGTCCATCGCTTTAACCATTATACCACGAGGACACCCCACTTAAAAAAATATAGTGGCTGGAATACGCTAATGATTAATAGAAAAGAAGAGTAAGTTTAGTGGTTACTTTCACATATTGCTTGGAAAGAGTAATAATAAAAAGCAAAGCTAAACTGTTTTATATATTATTAGTATTGTTACAGGGATGAATTACAGCTGTGAACATGGAAAATAGAATCCACATTCAGAAGATGAATTTCAGGTGTTCAACACGAATTTTGTTTTTGTACGAACTCGCTTACTACGATTCCGCAGTCCATCGCTTTAACCATTACACCACGAGGACACCCCCCTATGATAAATAGATAGATAGATAGATAGATTGTAAGGGTCATGTTTTATTCAATTTCCACACATGATAATGAATATGAGGATTAAGTGAGCAAAATAACTTTCCAAAGTGTTTTCCTTTGGACTCGTGTGCTGTTGACCGTTCACTGGCCATTTTTAAGAGAAATAATTAAACATTGTTATTTTTTACAAGGTTTTACTTAGTGTGGCGCACGAGCATTACTCAGAGTACTTGTTGTTCTCAGAGGTCATTCGTTAAAATATTGAGCAGAGTCATTGCAGCTTAACTTACGTGACCTACGGCTTACAGCTTGGGTTGACCATACATACATATAATAAAATGTATGTATGTATGTATATATGTATGTATCCTCGAAAGTGAATACATAATATCAAGTAATTATGCTATTTGCATTCATACATACCTCACTCATATACACAGACATGTATGTGTGTATACGTATGTATCTGTGTATCGCATGATTATGTTTTATATTTATCATATTTACCCAACCCCTCCGCTCGGGCAGGATATGACACAGGGTCAGTTTTTAAGCGGAGTTTAACAGGTTTCAATTCAGAGTTTTCCTTCTCCTAGACTAGTTGCCTTACCAAGACTGAAGAACCTAGTCTGCCCTACTATTTACCCATAGCTGGAGGGAGAATAATGGGATTCATACCTTTCCCAAGGGTATTAGTGCAATGTGAAATGCAATCAGTCTCGTCCAGGATTTGAACTCGTGTTGTAGTGTTCATTTCCTACAACGATAACCGTTACACTATATTTATAGTACACATATTCATGAGATGTATAATAATGTTCGTCTGAAGGTATGAACCCCCTTATCTCTCCCCCAGCATCACTACTGTCTTTCTACAATAAGCCATTAAATAAACCACGAAGGTTGATATGCCATTACAAAAAGAAACTGCAATCATTGTTTGGATAAACTTCAAACAGTATTTTGCAAATTCTCCCGCCAAGATTTCTTATGTTTTGAAATCGGTGTTCTACCAAGTTTTAAAAATTCAGTTTGTACAATTCTTTTATTCATAGCAGACTAGACACAGTTATACAATAAATACATACGCATATACACCTTATCCAATAAGAACTTATTCGAAAACAGTCATTTTTAAACTCATTAATCCAGCCCTCTCCTCACATAGTACCTACTTAGTTGGGCTGAGTTTAGAGCTTGGTGTATGAGGCGTCCCTAAAGGGGAATGCCGAGGTGACCATTAATTTTTTTCGACAACCACGTTTGAGATACGATGTTTGCATGGACCGCTACTGAAAAATGACTTCGTGTCAGATCTAACTAGGAGTAGATTTAGATAAATCCTTCGTTAATACTCTTGAGAAGGGTATGAATTCATATATTCTCCTTTCTAGCAGGGGTACATAAAAGGGAAAAGTGGGCTCTTTAACCTTGGTATGCATTGCGTTCTGGTTAGTGAACGCTTGTAATACTAAATAAAGGACAAACCACGATATGAGAGGAAATAGAGATATATTCTCAGGAAAAAGTATATACAATGGAGAGAATATTAGTAGACAAGAACATAGGATTAGTGAATACAGAATAAAGATATAGTCCAACGATAGTATTGGCTTCCGTTATTATGGTAGCAAGTCAGGTGATCTATAGCGATCTCCAGTTTCCAACGCTCAAATACTATTCCTATAAGAAGCTGCTCTTCACCTTCTAGTCCGCCCTGGTATTAGTAGCTACTGCTATATATGACAGATAGACTAGTTCATCGTGTGGAAAAGGTGGGTGGTACCCAACAGCATGGCTACCTTGCAAGGAGAAGGAAAACGCTGAATTTAATCCTGTTAAACTCCACTTAAAAACTGACCTTGAGTCACATCATAAGCAAGAGTTGGTAAGGGTTAGGGTTTACAGTACATGTAATGAAACTATTCCTAAAGATCATTCTGGATATATAATTTATATCTTAATTGCCTACTTGATG
Source organism: Sepioteuthis lessoniana (assembly GCA_963585895.1). Taxonomy (NCBI): domain Eukaryota; kingdom Metazoa; phylum Mollusca; class Cephalopoda; order Myopsida; family Loliginidae; genus Sepioteuthis; species Sepioteuthis lessoniana. The sequence goes on along the minus strand of CAUZXS010003906.1, from coordinate 29,030 downwards.
AATAAGATAGTGTCTCAGTTGCATGTGGTCGGTGTTTTGAAATAGGTAAATATCACTTTATCAGATGTACGCTACAGATGTGCAAATTTGAAATGGTTTCAAAAACTTAGATATTAATATGTATCAAGAGTATAACTAGTAAAGGCTTGATAGCCTTGCAACAAGACTCTTCGATAGGAGCGCGATGTGGCAACTTAAATTATTACTAACCTACAATTATTGGCTCGATAATAATTAAATTAGTAGCTATTCCTATCTCAAGGAATTCTTTTTTTTCAAATTACTATTATTCAATTATTATTATTATAAAAACAATTATTGTCATTATGTTACAAGTTTTTGACATCTGTGTGGGTGATTTTTCCCTGAATTCTAAGGGACAGCAAGTCTCGTCATATCATCAGTATTCTTTTAGTATCTTAGTAAATTTTAGTATCCTAGTTAACTTAAGGATCTTAGTTAATTTTGATATTATTGTGGTCAAGGTTGTCTTGATTTTTCCTCTAATATTCCGTTTCCCTCGTCTCTTTGCCAGATTCTTAAAGACTTTTCTAAGCGATGTCATTACGATTGGTATCACTGTCACTTACATGCTGCATAACTTTCGCTGCTCACAGGCAAGATCCAAGTATTTGTCTTGCATTTAACTTTCTTTTATTTTCACTATTATCTAAAATTCTTCAAATGAAAGATGCTGTTGAAGAATATAACTTTGGTCTGAGAGAGAATTGTCCAAAATGAGGAAAATCGTTGGATGAAGTGACATGTTAAACATTTCATTACTTACAAGACTTATAAATTTGAAACTCAAAAGAAATTAAAATCTAACCTTTTATATTACACGAAAATATTTTTTCTTAAAGAGGAATTAGATTTTTTTTTTTTTAAGTCTTTCTGGATACGATAGTTCATTGAGTACTTTTTCCTTTTTTATGATATTTAATCATATCGAATTAATAACTTGCGGAAATTCTTCGACAAATATATTTAAAAACCAGCGTAAAAAGTGTTGAAGTCGACAGAATTTTAGCATGGTAAATATTTTGTAGATATTCCGTGAAATTAAAGAAAAAATGTTTGAAATGATGTTTTAAAATAAAGTTTAATAATTTTTGAACGTTAAGACTACCAAACACAAGAAGAAATCGTGGAATAAACCATTTTTCTTTATTAATTTTCATTTTTTTTTCTTCAAGTAAATTTATAGTTTGTTGGTTTATGAGTATATTTTTAGAAGTGTTAAGTACTTTCTGATTTATTTATACATATACATATCCTCAGATGTTTAATCAATAAAAAAACAATTTATTGATTCCTCTAGTAATTGGTATAATTGCTAATTTGCTAATCATTAAATATCATAAATATGTCTCTTGTAAAAACTGATTGCGCTAATCGAAGGTTAGTAATAATTTAGGCCACTACATATTGGCCTCCAGTCAAACACTCTATTTGTATAGCTATCTAGCCTTTAATTGTTATAACTTTTAGGTGCAAATTGTGTAATGCTTATCTGTGTAAAAACCGGAATCGGAGAATACATTTCAAATTTCGGCAAAACGTAAAAGTGTTTATTTAGCACTAACTATTAAAATGTTCATTTAACACTAATTATAAAAGTGTTCATTTAACACTAATTATAAAAGTGTTCATTTAACACTAATTACAAAAGTGTTCATTTAACACTAATTATAAAAGTGTTCATTTAGTACTAATAATAAATGTGTTCATTTAACACTAATTATAAAAGTATTCATTTAACACTAATTATAAAAGTGTTCATTTAACACTAATTACAAAAGTGTTCATTTAGTACTAATTATAAAAGTGTTCATTTAACACTAATTATAAAAGTGTTCATTTAACACTAATTACAAAAGTGTTCATTTAACACTAATTATAAAAGTGTTCATTTAACACTAATTACAAAAGTGTTCATTTAACACTAATAATAAAAGTTTTCATTTAACACTAATCATAAAAGTGTTCATTTAACACTAATTACAAAAGTGTTCATTTAACACTAATTATAAAAGTGGTCATTTAACACTAATAATAAAAGTTTTCATTTAACACTAATCATAAAACTGTTTATTTAGCACTAATTATAAAAGTATTCATTTAGCACTATTAATAATAGTGTTCATTTAGCACTAATTTTAAAAGTGTTCATTCAGCACTAATTCCCTTAAAAATCATGAATCAACTCATACCAATGTTTACTATTACCTATATTTTATAAATGTTTTATAAGTGTTTTATTTACGAAAAGGAAGTATGAATAAAGGTAAATGTTATTAAAATGCAAACTGAAATCTGTGAACAGAGTAGGAATTTCTGCTAAATATGCGTGTATTTACTAAGTGAAAACTTTCTTGTGAAAGGCATGAACCTATTTCGCACTTGATGATATATATATATATGCGACTAGTATGAAAACCGGAATATGCGAATAGAGTTTGAATTTCGCATCCTGCCACATATGTTTCCTTAACACTACCGGCCTTGGAAAATACATGAATCTATTCATCTTTGTATTCTCTATATGCATTAATTACAAACGTGATTTGCATAACCGTTATTAAAATGGAACACGGAATAGGTGAATAGACGTCGCATTTTGAATAAAGCTGTATATGTTCCTTTTTTTTTTTATTATACTCACTTTTTTCACACAAGCATCAGCTGATATTTTCTCAATGAAGTCTGAGTAACAATAAGTCTCCTCAAGTCCCCAGGACTCTTCTCAGTATTTAGACCGTTCTTAATAATGCTGTAGTTCGGATAGTTTTGGCTCGTCCTTCGATTTCCAACTCTTCCAGCCTCCTTACCAAGTTTTAGGGGATCATTGCGAGCGCATCAATTACAATTGGTACTATTTACCAACCCCTCCGCTCGGGCAGGATATGACACAAGGTCGATTTTTAAGCGGAGTTTAACAGGTTTGAATTCAGAGTTTTCCTTCTCCTAGACTAGTTGCCTCACCAAGGCTGAAGAACCTAGTCCGTCCTACTATTTACCCATAGCTGGAGGGAGAATAAGGGGGTTCATACCTTTCCCAAGGGTATTTGCCCGAAAGTGAACGTAATAGCGCGACTGGAGTACGAACTCGCGTACTACGATTCCGCAGTTCATCGCTTTAACCATTACACCACGAGGACACCCCCAATTACAATTGGTATCACCGTCACGTTCATGTTCTATTGATTTTTTAGTTCTCTAGCAAGGTTCATTATAATTATTATTGTTAAGTTCTTTTCGAATTTTACACAAAAGGGTTAGCTGATGGTTTATTACTGAAGTTTGAGTAACAGCAAGTTTCCTCAAATCTCCAGGACTTTTCTCAGTATTCTGGTCGATCTTAATAATGCTGCAGTTTGGATGGTCTCCACTCGTTCTCTTATTTCTGAATCCTCCTGTCACTGCATCAATCCTTTAATGACTGTTCTAAGAGCATCAATTACAATTCGTATCACCGTCACTTTCATGTTCCACTGCTTTTTCAATTCCCTAGCAAGATCCAGGTACTTATCCTTTTTTTTCTTTTCGCTTTCTTTCTTGCCCAGTCAGCTAGGGCTGTACAATACACTGACTACACCTCTGCAGAGGGGTAAGACCCCACCCTAACAAGTGTCCTGTATATGACACTAAACAATCTGATGGTGAGGTTCCAGCAGTGCTGGAGCTTTGGGGAATGCGGAGTACCCCTTCATTGCCATTGCTCCCAGGTCCACTCTGGCCCGGAGTGGTAGCACCTGATAGGGCCCTATCTATGGGTTAAATAGAACTAACAGCATACTCATGCTAAAAAGAATTGTTTGAGTAAACTGAATAGCTTGAAATAGAAATGTTTTTGACAATTAAACCATACTTGCATTTAAACTACGTGATTATGCTTAACTGAATTATTTGAAATAGAACTGTTTTTTGACATTAAAACTGTATTTACAATCAACTGAATTGTTACATATAACTGCTTGAATAGTTTGAAATAGAAATGTTTTTGACAAACTGTGTACTCATGCTTAACTGAATTGTTTTAAATAGAACAGATTATTCACGTAAAAATAGATTTGGCGTTGAATAACCTACAAAGGTTGATATGCCATAAAACCCAACAAACCAAACCAAATCGCTTTCTTTCATTTTTACCCTGTGGTCAGCCAGGGGAGCAAAGTCAACTATTCTGCAAGTTCTCTTTTTTGTTGTTGATTATTATAAGGTCTGGTCGTCAAGCCGATATCAAATGATCTGTTTGTATCTCAAAATCCCATACGAGTAAGTGTCTCATTCCCCAGCACAGACGTTGTGTTGTACATATATCGTTTGTTCGTATGGTAAAATTTCAATTTCTTTTCACAATCCCCAGTAGATCATCTTGCCCTCACAGTCGTGTCTAGTTTTAAACTATTTCTGTGCTAATTAGCTGCATTCGCTTATTATATGAAGGATGGTTTCGTCTCAATCACAACATAGCCTACATCTGCTGTTTTGTTGCGTCTTATCTATACTCGCTTTGATATGATTGTTTCTCATGGCGTTGTTTTGTGCTGTTATTGGGAAAGATTCAGTTTCTCTCATAAGGTTTCCCTTTCTTAGCCACGTCCAGATTTTCTCGTGTAAGATGTCGGTTGTTAGTTGCTCAAAATGTCCGTTGAGTTGTTTTTATTCCCATCTTTGTTTTCTGGTTATTTCCGTTCTGTTTAGCCTCGTGTTGTCAGTATTGTTTCTGTTGGCTGTGATCAGTCTTCTCCCGCGCTTTTCTATGTAGTCTTTGAGTCGTTGTATCGGTGGGTCAACGCTATGTTTAATGCTAGCAAGTCCTCTTCCTCCTTATTTTATTGACACAGAGTCATCTCTGGGATGCAAGGCCTTACGCATGTTCATTAGATTTTTTATTTATTTAAGGTCTTCTCTGGTTCACATCAAGAATGGTTGCGAATATCTAACAAGGGGTACTACCCAGGTATTTATCCTTTTGATAAGGTATTTTCTGGTTCACTTCAAGAATGGTAGCGAGTATCTCACGAGGGGCTAACCCAGGCATTTAACTGTTTTATAAGGTTCCTGCTATATAGTTTATTTTCAAGTGTTGTATTTTGACCTTCGGCCCGAACAAACATGCCATTACTAAGTGATGCACCGGAAGGAAGTGACACATTCCAATGGCCAGTAATCGAAAGAGATCGCGTGGGTGGATTTGGCTGATGAAATGGGACAAGGTAAAGCCCATGATACACTCCTAAACTAGTGTACCGGAAGAGAGTGACCTGTGAACTGCATGACAGTTATTTCCGCTGGATGACGATCAATCATGCCATTCCAAAGATCGAGTAGGCAATCGAGTGGACGTTGGACTATTATATAACTCAGTCAAGACAGAATTGCAGTTAGAGACCGGACGGTGTTATAGACGAGATGTGGTAGGGAAAGCCACACCAGGCCGAAGGGGCTCGGGGCCCCCGATTGAGTTAGGGTGCAGAGAAGTTGCTGATAAGATGTAGCAGATCACCCAGCAGAGTGGGCCTCTGGGCCTCTGGTTGAGCAGCTCTGGAGAACGAGAAAGACACAACGTTGACGGCCATAAGTGTGGGGTCAAAATATTACAGTTTATGTTCGGTCTCCAACTCCCTCTCACACGCAAACTTGGAGTAACCCTTTTTGAACCCTTACAATAAAGTGAGAGGTACATATTTTTATAAAGAAGTCTTCCTGCCTCTGTCTTTATTATTGTGTCGTTATGATGCTGTAGATGACAATATAACACAAGTAGCTTTCTCGATTTCTTGAGTTGAACTTTTATTTTTACTTAACCCCCCTTCTTTGATGGAGTTAGCTTCCAATATTCCAAAGTATTTGTAGGTTTTCTTTTCTCCAAGCTTTCTAATTTTTCTTGATTTGGTAGTTCAATTCCTTCGGTCATGTGTCGTTTCCGGCTTTTCATTGTTTGCATGGTGCATTCTTCTCAGCCAAATTCCATCCCTATTTCCTGGATGTATATTCTCACCGCCTGTATTAGGGTATCCAATTCTTTTTCCTTTTTTGCAAACAGTTTGATATCGTCCATGTACATTAGGTGATTGATCTTTTCTTACGATTTACTAAGTTTGTTAGGTATGTGGAAGAGTGTCATCATCTTTTCTTACGATTTACTAAGTTTGTATCTTGAGATTTACTAGGTTTGTTAGGTATGTGGAAGAGTGTCATCATCGCTATTATAAATAGAAATGGTGATAGGGTATCTCCGAGAAATATACCTCTTTGGATCTTCGTTTCGCCTAAGCTTTTCCCTCCTGCTGTCAATTCCACTCTCCATGTTTTCATGGTTTTCTCGATAAAGTTTATGACTTCGTTTGATATCTTGTACATTTTGAGACAGTTAATTATTCAGCTTTGTGGAATCATATCATATGTCTTTTTGAAGTCTATCCTCGCCATAGCAAGATGTTTCCGTCTCGTCTTGCTCGTCTTGTTGAAGATGTGTTGATCAATGTAGAGTATCCCTCCATTACTTCTGGATCTTTTATTATTATTATAAGGATTATTATTTTACTCATTTGAGAGTTTTTCATACCAGCTTTTCAGTGGAGTTTGGGTGACAAAAAATCTCCTATAAGTTTTCAGGACTAATTTTAGTATTCTGAATAATCTCTATCATGGCTGTAGTTTGGATGGTCTCCACTTGTATTCTTATTTCCAATTCCAGCAATCCCTGTACAAATCCTTTATTGACTGTACCAAGCGCACCAATTACGAATAGCCTCACCTTCACTTTCATGTTCCGTAATTGTTGTTTTTTTTTTCAATTCTCTAACAGGGTTTAGGTATTTATCTCACTTTTCGCTTTTCTTCACTTTTACCCTGTGGTCAGCTGGAATGGCTAAGTCCACTATTCGGCAGGTTCTCTCTTTTTTTTCTTTTTTTTTATCTCTTGATCTGGTCGTCTGGCCGAGATTATAGGATCTATTTGTATGAAAAAATCTATATCATTATTATTATTTACTCCTTTAGAGTTTTTCACATTAGTGTTAGCTGATGGTTTTTCACAGGAGTTTGAGTGACAGCAAGTCTCCTCAAGTCTCCAGGACTCGTCTCAGGATTCTGGCCGTTCTTAGCAATGCTGTCATTTGGATAGTCTCTACCCGTCCGCCAACTTCCAAGTCCTCCCGCCTTTAAATAATCCTTTAGTTATTGTGCCAAAAGCACCAATCACAATTGGCACAATCGTCACTTTCATGTTCCACAACTTTTTCAATTCTCTAGCAAGGTCGAGGTACTTATCCTTCTTTTCACTTTCCTTCAGATTTATTCTGTGATCCGCCAGGACTATAGTTGCATGTTCTTTTGTTTTAGCTGTTTGTTTTGCCTCCCAGGGCATCTCTACTTTTTCCTATCTTCTCATATCAGCCTTTAAAAAACTGAATCTTTGCACGAAGCAAATACACTATTGATACAATATCTATATTCAGATCAAATGAATGCTTAGTGAGTCATTCGATGGTTTCTAAAAAATCCATCTTAAATTCTTTTTCTTACGATTATTTCAGAAATTTTCCAATTTAATGCTCAATTTTCTTACGCTATAGTTGATTTATTTTGATCTGAGGGGGGCAATTTATTCCAAAATATTTTAATCTATGAGCAAAAAATCCCATTGGATTTTTAGACACACTTATTGAAAACTATCTTGACATTACATTTACATTTTGAGAAGAAATATTGAAAAACTGTTTACAATTACATAATCCTTAATTATTTTGAAAGATTCAATTTGGTCACTTTTTTTTCTACTTCCTAAAACGTAAATTCTATTCTCTTCTGTCTATATAGAATACTTCTGGGAAAGCATCCATCTTTCGTGCGTTTTACTCCCACGTATGGATATCTTAAAAAATTTAGGTTTCGGTTTCTTTGTTTAATGGCATATCAACTATTTTTAGGTTATTTAATGCCAGAGCCATTCTCCAAGAAGAACAGTAGTGGTACTATTTGACCCATAGCTGGGAGGATAAGGGGGTTCATACCTTTCCCAAGGGTATTTGCCCGAAAGTAAACGTAATAGCGCGACTGGAGTACGAACTCGCGTGCAACGATTCCGCAGTCCATCGCTTTAACCATTATACCACGAGGACACCCCACTTAAAAAAATATAGTGGCTGGAATACGCTAATGATTAATAGAAAAGAAGAGTAAGTTTAGTGGTTACTTTCACATATTGCTTGGAAAGAGTAATAATAAAAAGCAAAGCTAAACTGTTTTATATATTATTAGTATTGTTACAGGGATGAATTACAGCTGTGAACATGGAAAATAGAATCCACATTCAGAAGATGAATTTCAGGTGTTCAACACGAATTTTGTTTTTGTGATTTTTCTGAAAAAATATGTAATAAAAAGATATGAACCAAAAGGATTTTAGTAAGCACTTTCGCTTCCACTAAAACAATTATTGCGGATGTCCATCTTGTATAGTGGATAGCGTGCTGGACTGCGACATTGCAGTATGCAAGTTTGGTCTCCAGTCACGCTATTACTTTCAATTTGGGACAAATAGTTTTTGGAAAGGTTTGAGATCCCTATCACCACTCCAGCTATGAGTTAAAAGTAGTTTTACTATTGTTATTCTACAAGGGTTTTACATTATGTAACCCTCGAGTAAATTTAACACTAAACAAAGAAAAGAAACCAAACTAAACCATTTAAAACTGTTATTACCATGAAAGTAACCAAAAATAAATTCACATATTGAAAAATCTTATCATAAAACATTCATATGAAGTGTATCCTAGTAACATCAAGATTTGAGATGTATTTGCAAGGAAAGAAATGAACAATAAATCTAAAGTTTCTTTTTAAAGTCGCTTCAAAATTTAACACATATATTCCAACACCTCTGAAATACCACTTTTGATATGGTGCAAAACTTCGTGATTGCGTTTCTGTTAATGAACTTCACATATGAGAAGCTAAAAATGTTTCCCGTAGCTATCTGAGTATGGAATGGGCTGCGCTCGCACAATCCTGTGTTTCACCAAAATATGCTGATCAAAAAGCATTTACAGTGGCTCCAAATTACTTTTCAAAATGGTTCTGATAGTAATATAGACCATTTTAATCCCGTTGCCAAGCCGAAACACTACTGCATAGTTTGGAACGAGCCACCGCAGACATTAGCCTCCATGTCAATGCTCACAAAACGGAATATATGTGCTATAATCAAACGGGGGACATCTCCACTCTAGACGGAACCCCTCTTAAACTAGTAGACAAATCCACCTATCAAGGAAGCAGTATCTCATCAACCGAAAAAAACATCGACACGCGTTTAACGAAGGCATGGACAGCTATCGATAGACTATCGATCATATGGAAATCAGACCTGATCGATACAATGAAACGCAGTTTCTTCCAGGCAGCGGTCGTATCGATACTTCTGTATGGATGCACTACTTGGACGCTAATAAAACGGCTGGAGAAGAAGCTAGACGGCAATTACACAAGAATGTTGCGAGCAATATTGAACAAGTCCTGGCGGCAACGGCCCACAAGGCACCAACTATACGGCCACCTGCCTCCCATCACGAACATTGTCCAAGTTAGACGAACCAGACACGCAGGACACTGCTGGAGAAACGGAGACGAGCTCATAAGTGATGTACTTCTATGGACCCCCACATATGGCCGAGCAAAAGCAGGACGACCAGCTAGAACATACATACAGCAGCTATGTAAGGATACGGGATGTAGCCCTGAAGACCTGCCAGAGGCCTGAGAGGATCAGGGATATCCGTGCTATTGGCACGACATCATGGTGATGATGATATTAATGGTTGATATTCACAATTTTAATGTTTAATTTTTTTAGAAAAATCAAAATTCAAAGCTTTAGTATCAATACTTTTTTATTACTTCATATATTTAGTTTGTTTTGGTAATAAATTAAAATTATCTAAATCTGTGTAACTTGAACGCTTAAGACGAGTAAAAACAAGAATCAATAAAAATTTGAATTATAATTTAAAATAAAAGATACTTTCAAATAGTTAAAATATCGATACAAAAATGATTAGTTTCATGGCGAAGCAGGTTTTAATATCAATAATTAAATTGAGTCAATTTTATAAATCACTCAGAAATACTTAACCTAGGAATTATTCATAAATAAAAATTTAATTCAAATAATCGTTTTCATAAATTATCGTGATGAAAACAGTTTTAATAAAGACGGTCCCTACATTTAAATTGTAATCAATTATGCATCTAAGAAATTAAATCTTACTAGTATATGTAACATTGTTCCGCATGAAAATATAAAATTAATATTAAGAGGCTAAAGTTATTTTGTTAAATTCAACACTGATGTTAAAATGGCGAAAAAAAAAAAAAATAGGCGTCGGAAACCATCGACGATTGCGGAATATGCCGAACAATAAAATTTCGCCGAGTTCAAGTTTAGAATGAGGGAGACTCTTTTTATACCGAGATCTAATTTCTCTGAACGCAGTAATCTTGCTTTCAGGGTCAGCATGACCAGACAAAGTGTCCCCAGCAAGGACATATGTCCCTTTTTAGCCGCGTCTTCAAATGACAAATGGGCAACTCACAGTGGGTGGCCGAAACCGTCGAAGAGGTGTCGTCCCTTGCAGGCAAAAGTCAACGCTATACTTGCCCCACCATATATATATATATATATATATATATATATATATATATATATATATATACGTGTATAAGGTGTATATACGTCCATGAATAGTTGTTTGTCTATGTAAATATGCACCCATACACATATAGATATACCATAGTAAGTATATAACCCCCTTCTCTCTCTCTCTCTCTCTCTCTCTCTCTCTCTCTCAATATATATATATATATGTATGTGTGTGTATATATACAAATAACAACATAAAAGCATGCAAGTATATGATTGCGTATTTACATAGAAGTCAAACAAAAATATAAACAAGCATGTAAGAAAGAAAATGCATTATCTCTCACTTGCGCACAAGCATATACGAACGCAATAAAAGATCCGATCTTTTGAAACGTAATTTTTTTTTCTTTTCTTTGTCTTTTTTTTTTTTTTTGTATTTGTCCAAGGATCAAGTACTTGTTGACTCGGGAACCTCCACCTCTAATTCTGGTCAGATACCACCCTGAGGTTAACAATCGTCTACCTTTGACTGAGATTATTACCGACATATAATGCGCGCTATAATTTTAGTCTTAGTGTATGTAGACGCGAACACATTTGTCTGCGTCCATGTCATTACCTTTGAATAGTTCTGTGAGTGCATTCATGTGTATGTACGTGCAAACAGGCACACCAAAGCACATCTATTTATGCAAATGATTTCGTGTTGCTTGCATATGCAGATGTACATTATTTTATTAGCGTTTGTATACACACACGCATTCACACGGACTCATATGTTGGTGTGTGTGCCTCTCTATATGTATATATATATGTGTGTGTGTGTGTGTGTGTGTGTATATATATGTATGTGTGTGTAAGTATATATTACTTTTC
>CAUZXS010003906.1:5000-15000 GCA_963585895.1 Sepioteuthis lessoniana | reverse complement strand
TCTCTCTCTCTCTCTTTCTCTCTCTCTCCAAAACTCCCAATATCTCTCTCTCTCTCTCTCTCTCTCTCTCTCTCTATATATATATATATATATATATATATATATATATATATAAGAAAAGGTGATAATCAATTTATATATATATATATATTTATTTATATATATATATATATATATATATATATATATATATATATATATATATATATATATATAATGTGTATGTGATATTTGGAAAAATCTTCATAAAACTAACTGTGCGAATCTACAAAATGATTTATGCCAAGAATTGATTACGCAAATTATATGAGAAGTTTAAGATTGTTATTTTTTTATTTGCCTTTCAAAATATTCCCCATCGTTTAAAGCATTTTCGTACATATTGTGAACGGGAAAAAATAAACTAGAAAAAAATAATAATCGTAGTATACCTATTAACTATAAATACGGGAGTGTTAAAAAGAAAATCTATATATTTTTTATTTTTATTGACAGGTTCACGGGAACAATATCTATTGATTTTCTTTCATATTGGTTGAATATTGATGTGACTTTCATCCTTTTTATAAGTAGATAATACTGTGCAGATGATGGAATAAACACGGTAATAACAACTAAATCATAGAAACTGTTTGTTAATCAAATATTGATTATCTAAAAAGGTGCTTTGTCAGATCAACTTTTATCCTTTGTGTGTATAGATAATTTTTTGAAAAAGGAGGTAATAAAAATTGTAATATTACCAAAGTCAAATTAATAGGTTTTTTATCCAATAAGGATAATTAACAAGAATATTCTTTATTTACTTTCATCCCTCCGATGTGTTGATTGTTTGTGAAGATGATGGAAATAAATAAAAGCAAAGATATTTTATTATTTCTTAAACAAATATTGATTTCCAACAAATATACTTCACATTTTCTTTCCTTCTAACTATATATATATAGATAATGTTGTCAGGAAGATCTCAACAAACATGGAAAATCAAAGAGACTTATGGTTTGTTAAAGAGATATTGCTTAGCGACAAAGAATGTTTTTTAGAGTTTCTTTAATCTTTTCAAATTATAGATAATCGATTATGGAAATGGGAATGATGGAAATGAACATAGAAATACTAACAAACGTCTTTATTGTTAACCAAATATAAGCTACAAGAACGTGTTACGGAGATGCTTTCATCTTTTCCGTGTCTAGATAATTTTGCGAGGATGATAAAAACAAGTTTTAAAAATACCAAACATACTTTGTTCTTTATTAACCAAATATTGATTAGCAACAAAGATATTTTTCCCAACTGCTATCATTCATTCTATATATAGATAATGGTAGATGAATGGAGGTGCCCGTGGTGTAATGGTTATCGTCGTAAGAAATGGACACGTTAACACAAGTTCAAATCCTGGACGAGACTGATTGCATTTCACATAGCACTAATACCCTTGGGAAAGACATGAATCCAATTATTCTCCCTCCAGCTACGGGTAAATAGTAGGACAGACTAGGTTCTTCAGCCTTGGTGATGCAACTAGTGTAGGAGAAGGAAAACTCTGAATTCAAACCTGTTAAACTCCGCTTAAAAATTGACCTTGTGTCATATCCTGCCCGAGCGGAGGGGTTGGGTAAATAGGATAATAGTAGATGAATGATAGTTGTAAGTATATCATTTTTATTTATAAGTAGATTACGTAAAGGTGCAATTTCATTGTACTTACAATTCATGTTTATAATTAACATGAACTTAAGTCACTGAATATTGAAAGAAAAATAGCAAACATTTCTTGTTTCCTAACTGGTATATTTTCCCAATTTATTTGCGTTTTTTAACTTTAAATTTTTATTCAAAATCTTCCAAAACCACTAAGAATGACAAATATTACCATATTACAAAATTTATATCTTTTGCTTCACTATATTTTTTCACACGTATTTGAAGTACAGGAATTAATTTTCTATCGTTTTTTGTTTGTTCGTAAAAAAAGATAAAGTTGAATTTATATATCAACTGATAAAAATCTTTGCATGCTAAATTCGTGATTGTCAGAACATCAAAAATCTTATCAATATTTCAATAAAATCTTTTTATGCAACAAAAATATAAAAGAATGAAAAAAAAAAAATAAATAAATAAAGAGCAAAATAAATAATGAGGAAACAACAAACATTGAATGTTATTTTTGCTTTTGACAATATGTATCCAGTTAATAAATTTTGGCGTCCCGCGTTCATAGCTGTCATCGCGTATACAGATCAGATCGTCTTAACTTCACAGCTGACCCAAACAGCTAAATGTATTCCTTTTTCCTGGACTTGACGTTGTTTCTAGATACGCTCTGGATACTATCGATCCCATATGAGAAGAACTTTGAAAAAATTTAATATCCATTGATGGTTGATATATTTTATGTCAGTTACCCGATTCGAAATATACTAAAGGAAAAAAAAAAAATAACACAACTCTGAAAGATGATGTCGATTTTGACCTGAGTATAGATTGCGCTTGCTTGGTAGTTGTAAACATCCTGGTATCTTGTAACGTAGTATCACACATACAGTATATATACGGGTATATGTATTTACCCAACCCCTCCGCCACAGGTAAATTTTAAGCAGAGTATTGTTTGCTGGAATTCAGAGTTTTCTTTCTCCTAGATTGATTTCTGAATGAACCAAAGTACCCAGTGTGTCCAACTATTTTGCTATTGCTTTATGAAGAACGGATTGATTCTCGTTTTTTTCAAAAATATTAAAGTAAAGGAAAAACATCGTTTTCCAGGATTTGAACTTGAGTCTCCGATTTACTTCCCTCAGATAATAGCCATAAGATCACGTGTTTCTATTATATATACCAGAGTACAGGACTCTGTCCATACTCAAGGATGATATACGGAGCATATATTCTTTCTGAGTACTGTTAATACTCCCTTTATTTTGGAACCGGTGACTATATCAGTCTGCGTATGAAACCTATTGATATCATCCACCTTATATTTTCTGTTAGTCTTAAACGTATTTTCCAAAGTCGTTTTTAAAATGACTTTGTATGATTTAAAATATGTCTCATAAATAAACATACTTTGTGAACGATTTTTTTCTATTTAAGATTATCTTGATTTTGTTATTATTTGGAAAGTCTAGTGTCCTTCAATAGAAAGCCACTTTAGACTTCGTATGGAAACCAGTTTTAAGAGAGAAAACAAAAATCAAATAAGATGCATTCTCTTCAAAGGTACTATTTACCAACCCCTCCGCTCGGGTAGGATATGACACAAGGTCAATTTTTTAAGCGGAGTTTAACAGGTTTGAATTCAGACTTTTCCTTCTCCTAGACTAGTTGCCTCACCAAGGCTGAAGAACCTAGTCCGTCCTACTATTTACCCATAGCTGGAGGGAGAATAAGGGGGTTCATACCTTTCCCAAGGGTATTTGCCCGAAAGAGAACGTAATAGCGCGACTGGAGTACGAACTCGCGTACTACGATTCCGCAGTTCATCGCTTTAACCATTACACCACGAGGACACCCCCATTCATTCTCTTCAAAGGTTAACTTGTATAGCATGCTGCCCGAGGCTTACAAATTTGGTATATACACAACATTTTGAGGAGGTGCCCGTGGTGTAATGGTTATCGTCGTAGGAATTGGACACGGCGACACGAGTTCAAATCCTGGACGAGAATGATTGCATTTCACATCGCACTAATACCCTTGGGAAAGGCATGAATCCAATTATTCTCCCTCCAGCTATGGGTAAATAGTAGGGCAGACTAGGTTCTTCAGCTTTGGTGAGGCAACTAGTCTAGGAGAAGGAAAACTCTGAATTCAAACCTGATATACACAACGTTTCTTTACCAAGCAAAAATATTGAAACAATATATTACTTCAAGTTATGAAAGATACAATGGTAGTTTTAATGAATAAAAATATTTTTTTTTAAAAAACCCTCTTGGCCAAAGATTTTTTACCAAACTGCATACAAGTTTTTTTTTCTGCAAATTCCAATCAATGTCATTGAATCTTTTTTTTTTTTTAAGTCATTTTCAGAACAGTATCATTCGTTATTTTCTAATTAACAGTGAATATCAAAATAAGTTTATTTACCGCATTCACTCAACAGGTTTTTTTTTTCTTTTTCACTTTACTCTTAACTCTGTGATTTTTTTTTTCTCACTGAAGTTTCAGCAAGGCTTCATTGGTGATTCCTAAGTGAAATAGTTCCAGTGATTTTCAGACTGATTAGATCCTTTTTTTATGGCTCGTAGTTGAA
This sequence comes from Sepioteuthis lessoniana, assembly GCA_963585895.1. Classification (NCBI taxonomy): domain Eukaryota; kingdom Metazoa; phylum Mollusca; class Cephalopoda; order Myopsida; family Loliginidae; genus Sepioteuthis; species Sepioteuthis lessoniana. The sequence goes on along the minus strand of CAUZXS010003906.1, from coordinate 10,736 downwards.
GAGAAATACATCAGAGATTGAGTTAATTCGAAATCGGTAGAGGTATTAAGTATGCATGGGAACCAGTATATTAAGGATCGATAGTTAGATATTGAACTTTGTGCTGAAAACAAAAAAAATATTCATCACGACATCATATAGAATAATTCATTTGAGGAATACGAAGTTATATTTTTTTTTCTATGAGTGGACTAAAAATAAAACTGATTTAGCAACGGAAGCCTTTCTTAGAAAGTAAGAAATTCACTATTTGAGAAAGAAAAGAATTGGTGTGATATTACAACTAGATTTCTGCTGCATAACTTTGCCGAATAGAGAAAATGTTTTTTCTGAGATAGTCTAATCAAAAGTAATACTTTGCATTTGAAAAAGTGAGAAATCCAAGTCGACTTGTTCAGATTAAAAACAGAATGAGGGGTGCTTAGCGTCACAGTTATCGTTTTAAGAATAAAGTCGTTAACCAGAGTTCAAATGCTAGACGAGATTGTTTCTATTTCACTTCATGCTAGTGCCCTTATAAAAGGCATTGGTCTGTTCGTTCTTCCTTCAGCTCTGGATGACTTGTAAAGAAGACAGGGTTCTTTATCATTGGTTAGGCAACCAGTTTAGGCGAAGGAAAATTCAGAATTCAAAACAGCTTTATTCGTTAAAAAGTTAACCTTGATTCACATCATGCAAGTGATGGAGATATCTGGCGAAAACATATAGAAAATAATATTTGAAAACACACTGATATTTATAGGTAAGGTCACCAAAGCAGATGCCATAGTAAACCATCGATTTCTTGAGCATGTTTGATGGTTTCTTGATTTGAACCTAGCTTTCTTTCTGAGAATAAAATTCAGTCTGAATTGTAATGTACAGGAAATCGAAAATCTCTGAGAACCTTTTGATATCAAACGTTAAATTGGTCAATACTTCTCCACTTTTGCTTCTGTGTAACATCTGCATATTGAGGCTCTTGCTTCATTGGGTAAGAGGAAACGACGTATCCGTCTTTCGTCAAATTGATTTGCCTAAAGGCGATTGTACAAAGCTATCCATCGACACTGATAACATCATTGTTATGTTGTTGAAGATCTCAGATATCCGGTGACCTTGTGGACTACGTTATAACGAAAGGCTGACTAAAACCAAAATCAACCCCGACAAATCGACTTAATTACAGTGTACATGTTTGGGCGGGATTTCTTTTGGTCCCTTCAGCTGTTCTAATGACCATTTATGTATTCATTGACTTTTGTTAGCTGTCTTTATGGTATTTGTTTGTGCTCAGATATTAAGGTTGGAGTTCATTAAAATGGAAAAAAAAATTTTTTTTTCATTTTCAAGTTATTAGTGTGAGTCAAATGTTTCGCAATATTTTAGTAGGTGCTAGTTGGAGGCGTGTATATCACGTGACTGAATTTATAAAATCATGGAAGGTACCGGATGTGGTTGTTAGTATTGTGGTAGTTAGTGCGCATATATACATTGTCCATTGTTTCAATTCATGTGTGATTTGAAAGTTGCACAGATGAAACTGCAGCGTAATACATTTCGGGAACTTTTACTTTAGTGGGTTAAAACATAACCAAAGCAACCAAAAACACTTGTTGGGCGATAGGTGAATGTGCCCGTGGTGTAATGGTTATCGTCGTAGGAAACACGAGTTCAAATCCTGGACGAGACTGATTGCATTTCACATGGGAAAGGTATGAATCCAATTATTATCCCTCTCCAGCTATGGGTAAATAGTAGGCAGACTGGGTTCTTCAGCCTTGGAGAGGCAACTAGTCTAGCAGAAGGAAAACTCTGAATTCAGACCTGTTAAACTCCGCTTAAAAATTGACCTGGTGTCATATCCTGCCCGAGCGGAGGGGTTGGTAAATATGATAGGTGAATGTGCATTAGATATCAGTAAGGTGATTCAAGAAATTTGGCTCGCGTTGCAAGAGCTTCGACAATCAGGTTGGCCTAAAACTGTGGATTCCGAGGCCGTGCCCCAAGCCAGGGAAACAAAACCGAAGAGTAACATTCACACAGTATTTGACAAGTTGGACATCTCATAGTCAAGAGTTGTTCGTTGCCTTCACGACCTTGCAAAATCTTTCTTAGTTGCCGAATCGAGCTACATGTTACCAAAATATTGCTAAAAACATTTTACTCCCCATTGTATCTTGAAAACTATTTGAAATGCTGTCTTCAACTGTTTTTTACTATTTGTATATCATACATGTTAAAAAATATTTTACAAATTATTCGTTCCAACCTATTTCCACAGAGACAACAGATCGACAAAACACATTTATCCTATTAAATAGGTTATGTTTTTGCATACAAAATACTATCTTCCACGCAGACATCACCGCTAGCAATACAGTTCCGATAAAGATAAAGAAAGGCATCGTGCAACGCTCGTAGAAATATGCATCAATGAAGACAACCCACTTTTCTACAGCGGTAATGAGTGTGTCATTGTCAGGAAGATGTTATCTTCTTTTCTCTCGTTCAAAACGCCGATGCGAGCTGGATGAGCTGATTGAGGCACTTTTCTTTCTTTTTTTTTTCATGTTGACAGCTGATGTAGATTGTCATACACATCGCTCTCTTTAGATTCTTAAATGCACCACTTAATTGTTCTTGCATGCACTGTTTGGTCTCCGCAAAGATTTAGTAGACGACGATTGACATTAATCGTCGTCTACTAAATCTATGGGTGCATTTTTTCTGTATGAAGAAGCTAAATATTACACCTCTATATTCATGTCATACGCTGATTTATGGACTGTTACTAAGTTAAAATATGTAACAAGGCAAGAAAAATTTAGGTTATTGATAGGAAAACTCCATCCTTGATAAAAACCAGCATGACATTATCAGAGCCTTTTCTTACGAGCGCAGCTTATATTCTAAGTGATTTTAGGGAAAATGTACAGGATGATTGTAACTATGAATCAAAATGTTTGTTGAATTAAGAAATAGTATTTTAGATGAAAAATTTCTACTATCAACGGTATTAAGATACTCATTGTATCAATAGTAAATTCTGTTGCGGCTCTCTCTCTCTCTCTCTCTCTCTCTCTCTCTCTCTCTCTCTCTCATATATATATATATATATATATATATGTGTGTGTGTGTGTGTGTGTGTGTGTGAATATGTGTGTGTACGTGTGTGTGTGTATGTGTATGGTGCTCATTTGTATCAATTGTAAAATCTGTGGCAGCGTTACCGTAAGGCTTTCTCTCTCTCTCTCTCTCTCTCTCTCTCTCTCTCTCTCTTTTATATATATATATATATATATATATATAAGTGAGAAAAAATAAAATGAATCAGAAAAATATGTTAAAAATATAACCATAAGAAAGATATATACTTGGTGTGAATAAAAATTTATTTTCTTCCTTGACACGTGTTCCAAATAAAATTAACTTTTTCTTTTTTAGCAAAAATGATGCAAAAAGATTTCTACATCTATCTTCTTTTTATAAATTTTTGAAAATGTAAATTTCTCAAACTGAGAAACTGTGCTACTTTTTAAGAAAAAGAGATAACATTTTATAACAAAATCAATTCTTTCATCTATCCCGAGGTTTTTCCCAAAAAAAAAAAACATTGCCCTGAAGACAACTTTCCAGCTTGCGGGCTTTACAAATTTTCTATTATTTTTATCATCATTAGAGTTTTTGTTGTTGTTATTGTTGCTTTTTTTATTATTATCATTTACTCATTAGAGTTTTTCACATCGGCGTGAGCTGTTGGTCTTTCACTGGAGTTTGAGAGACAGCAAGTCTCCTCAAGTCTCCAGGACTCTTCTCAGTATTCTGGTCGTTCTCAATAATGCTGTAGTTTGGATCGTGTCCACTTGTCCGCCAACTTGTAAGTCCTCTAGTCCTTTTAGTAATCCTTTAGTTACTGTACCAAAAGCACCAATTATAATAGGTATAATTGTCACCTGCATGTTCCACAGTATTATTATTATCATTATTATTATTATTATTATCATTTTAGATAGAATACCTTGTACCTTCTTTATAGGGAGAATTTTAGTCGAAACACGTGACGGTAAAGAAAGCAAATTTTCTTCCACACCAAGTATTTATTTTTCTTCCGTTTATCTTTTCAAAATCTATCTATCTATCTATCTATCTATCTATCTATCTATCTATCTATATATATATATATATATATATATATATATATATATATATATATATATATATATATATATATAAAAGAGTGTCGAGGAAATCAAGTACTCATTATTACGTATATTTTAAAAAAGGCCACATAACATATACATGAAAAATATTTTTCTCAAAACTTTTGTTTCTGCAGGTCTTACTGATGTTTTTTTTAAACTTATATATAGATTACTATTAGTTGCAGGTTCAACCTAAAAAGAATTCATTTTTCTTCAGTGTTTCTTCAGAGGACGACCAAATGATTATATGCACTCAATCAACAATGAGTGGAGAAGAGAAAAAATTTCATGATTTACCCTGGATCCAATCGTGGCAAAATGGAATTAATCTGCTATGAAAAGTAATTTCAGAGAGAGAGACAGAGACAGAGAGACAGAGACAGAGAGAGAGACAAAGACAGAGACAGAGACAGAGAAAGATAGAGAGAGAAAGAGAGAGAGAGGGAGAGAAAGAGAGACAGAGACAGAGACAAAGGCAGAGACAGAGACAGAGAAAGATAGAGAGAGAAAGAGAGAGAGAGGGAGAGAAAGAGAGACAGAGACAGAGACAGAGACAAAGGCAGAGACAGAGACAGAGAAAGATAGAGAGAAAGAGAGAGAGAGGGAGAGAAAGAGAGAGAGAGAGATTAAATTGTTCGATTGCGAGCTAGTCTGAGAGTCTGCTGGCTTGATTGATTGATAATTATATATATATATATATATATATATATAACGATATACACAAACACATATACACATACGCATAGTTGTAGCTCTTTTGTTTTCGTTAGGCAACCAGTATAGGAGAAGTAAAACTCAAACATATCAAACTCCGCTTAAAATTAACCTTTAAGAAATCCTGCCAATGCGGTGAGGTTAATACACACACACACACACACACACACATATATATATATATATATATATATATATATATATATATATATGTATGTATTATGCAGATATTCTGGTTTTTGCTGTTTAGCATTAGCTCATGTTCATATTGCATGTAATTCTCAAGTGGTACCTTGTAATTTTTACACTTTTCAATTGGATTTGGAATCGTAATATACTGATCCATTTGACAGAACTGATAGGAAACAGCAGATATGTCTTCAGAAAAAGTTATATATTTAAACTATGTGTGGTATTTAAAGTCATATGACATTCAGTTCTCTAAAGAATTAGATATCACTCTTTCCTCTCACCATGAATAATACCATCCAGTTTAACTGTTTATTTATATGACCCGATTTATTAAATATAAAGATTTTCTTGATTTTGTTTAAGATTAGATAATATAACTATATGCAAAATATATGCATATTAAGTTAATCACCTGGTTTCAGGGAGCCTACTCCGCAGGCTACACCTGCTTAGTTGAGCTATGTTGATCGCTTAGCAACTGAGACATCCCAAAAGTGGAATGTCGAGGAGATCAATTCTATTTCTGACAGCTATACATGTTTCGATTCGTGTGTGCCTCCCCACTACTATAAAATATATATATCGAGAATTCGGATAAATCCTTTCTATGCAAAGTGGAATGTCGAGAAGATCAATCCTATTTCTG
>CAUZXS010003905.1:0-32733 GCA_963585895.1 Sepioteuthis lessoniana | reverse complement strand
CGAGGGTAACCCGAAGGCTCCCTTTTCAATAGCTACTACACTAATGTGTAGGGGAGGGCAATACTCCTTTTCCTCTGATTGCTCCACTTACTCTTTATCCATACCTTGTTACGCTAATTGTTAAGCATGAAGGCATCAGTACAGTTTCTTTTTAGTCATTGGTATGACTCGACCTGGGATTGAATCCTGGTCCCCCGGACCATTGTCGAACACTCTAACCATCTTTACAAATGACCGGTTATATATATGAATATATATATATATATATATATAGAGAGAGAGAGAGAGAGATAAATAGTAGGGCAGAATAGGGTCTTCAACCTTGGTATGGCAACCGGTCAAGAAGAAGGAAAACGCTGAATTCAAGCCCGTTAAACTCTGCTTTAAATTGAGCTATATATATATATATATATATATATATATATATATATTATAAAATTCAGCCCCAGGACTCTTCCAGAATACTAAGAAGAGTCCTGGAGACTTGAGGGGGCTTGCTGTCACTCAGACTTCAGTGAAAAACCATCGGCTATTGCTGATGTGAAAAGCTCTAATGAGTGAATAATAATAATAATAATAATAATAATAATAATAATAATAATAATAATATATTATCATTATTATTATTATTATTATTATTATTAATAATAATCTTATCCAATGGGCTGAATTGTTTAATTCCTAATTTTGACTCAACTGAAATGTAAATTAATCAGTTTTCTATCTTCCTCTCTCTCTCTCTCTCTCTCTCTCTCTCACCTCTCTCGATCTATCTATCTCTCTTTCTCTCTCTCTCTCTCTCTCCCTCTCTCTCTCTGTATCACGAACACACACACACACAGACACTGTTTTAAATGTCTGGGGCCTAGTTCTTTTTAGGAAGGTCCGGGGGGAGGCGCTCTGGAAAAATGTTTAAGAACCAAAGTTCTATCGGTATGAGATACAGCAATGTAGCTCTCCGACCAGTGTCGGGCATATCAGCGTCTTGGAGACGTACACAAACAAAAGAGCATATGACGTGTTGCTTTATCATCCATAAAGATAAATTTTGAATCATGGTAGTTCCACTGAGAAAAGATAATGGACTTATCCCGTCGGTAAGACCGCTTACTGATCGACTATTTTTTGTGGCGACTTTCTCCTTCCCAGAAGATTTCAACGCTACCCTCATATTAACCGTTGCACTACCCCCTCTTTCCCCAATATCCAAGCAAGCTCTTCAATATATATATACTTACCTAACCCTTCCTCGCTAAGTAAGATGCGACACAAGGTCAGTCTTTTAAGCGGAGTTTAACAGGTTTGAATAAAGAGTTTTTATTCTCCTCGACGGGTTGCCGAAACAAAGTTAAAATGTACAGTCAGCCCAACCCAGAGCTGGAGGGAGAATAGTTGGATTCATGCCTTTCCCAAGGATATGCACTCAATTTTAAATATAAATAGCTTTGTTCAGTATTTGAACTTTGTTCGTTGTGTCCACTTCCCACAACTATCACCATGACACAATAAGAACCTTTAAGTATAGAAAAGGCATTTCGATTTAAAACTAGTGCCAGGGAAAAGATGCTTGGTAACAAGTTTTTATAGAAAAAAGAAAACTAGATTTTTAGAAAATGCTCACATTAACCCAATTCTGCAAGTGGTATATATGTAGAGGGAATGAGATGATATTAACAAGCCTCACTGCACGAGTTGTTATCAAGTACAAGATGTCAGGTACAAGAACATGATTGACAAAAGCACTTCTCCGCTGAAAAATTGACCTTGTGTCGTATCCTGTTTATGACAGAGTGGTTCGGTTGGTACAAAGAGAGTAGACTGCTGCATAGGCAACTGTCTCTATAATCTTGCCCAGGGTTGTATTCGGATCCATCAGACAATGCATGCAACTTAATAAGTTTTAGTTAGTTCCTGTGGCGTTGTGGCTAACGTATTGAACTGAGACATGCAAGAAATCAAGTCCGAACACTGGTCGTGTCATTACGTTCATTTTTGGACAAATACTCTTGGGAAAAGTATAAACCCTCTTATCAAACCAGCAATTACTGCTGTTCTACAGGGGTGACTTCGGTGTAATGGTTATCGACGTAGGAAATGGACACAGCGACACGAGTTCAAATCCTGGATGAGACTGATTGCATTTTCACATAGCACTAATACCCTTGAGAAAGGTATGAATCCAATTATTCTCCCTCCAGCTATGGGTAAATAGTAGGGCAGACTAGGTTCTTCAACTTTAGTGAGGCAACTGGTCTTGGGGAAGGAAAACTCTGAATTAAAAACCTGTTAAATTCTGCTAAAAAAAATTGACCTTGTTTCATATCCTGCCCGAGCAACCGAAGTTTGATATGACATGAAACAAAGAAACCAAACAAATCATTGTTATATATTGACCCTTGACCGAGCCGTCAATCAAGAGATGCACCTGTGTAAATAAACGGAAGAATAGCAGAAGCAGGTGGCCGTTAGAAAATAATAAAAGCAGGTGCCCGGGAGGTTCGAGTTCAGTCGGAGACAGGAATGCCAAAGTGAGAACCAGCTTGCAGAGGGCTGGGTCCTCAGTGAGCCATGGTTGAGCAATCCCAGCCAAGTTGCGAACGAAATGCAGCTATTGTCAAGAGAGGATGTTGCAGTCTCCACTCATCTCACACAACAGAACATCACCCTTTCGAAAATAAAGTGTGAGAGATTTATATTTTTGTAAAGAAGGTATTCGTTCGTTTGTTGAAGTCGTCATTATTGTTGACTATGTTTCCCGCTAATATACGCAATATATTTGTATATGTATATGTATACTTGTACTATGGGTATACAACACCATAAATAGGCTTTAATCTCACGGAGAACGGAAATAGTAGGCTACTCAGTAAGACAACTGAATGTTTTTTTTTAAATAAACTGGCTGTTCGTAATTTGCACAATCCATCCAATATGAGAAGGATGTGATTTAGGGCCTATTTTTAAGCAGATTACAGCTGATTTCAATTCAGCTTTTTCCTTCTCCTAAACGGGTGGACCTACAAAGGATTAAGAGCCCAGTTCGCCTTACTATTAACCTAATTCCATTTCCTGCGACCATAAACGTTAGTCCTCCATTATTTTACGATATACACATTGTACGTATATTTTTACTTAGGAATTGGCGGAGTTACAGATGGTGTGAAGGCTATCGTTGTAGAAAATGGACTTTGAGAGCCGAGTTCAAACCTCGATTTGGCTTTTTACGTTTCACTTCATGCTAATGCCTAGAAAAAAGTACGAATCTATCCATTCTCCCAACACAGCGTAAACCGTAGAACAACCATGTCGAACACCCAATACAGTTAAACATTTTCTCATAGAATGCAGAGATTTAGCTCTCATTACACAACATTAAGAGGTGCCTGTGGTGTAATGGTTATCGTCTTAAGAATTGGACACGACGATACGAATTCAAATCCTTGACGAGACTGATTGCATTTCACATAGCACTAATACCCCTGGGAAAGGTATGAATCCAATTATTCTCCCTCCAGCTATGGGAAAATAGTAGGACAGATTAGGTTCTTCAGTCTTGGTGAGGCAACTAGTCTAGGAGAAGGAAAACTCTGAATTCAAACCTGTTAAACTCTGCTTAAAAATTAACCTTGTGTCATATCCTGCCCGAGCTGAGGGGTTGGTAAATATGATTACACAACATGTTTTTAATGCAAATTATATTAAGAACCTATTTGAAAATGTCGACATGAGTTAAAATTTGTCCTAACTGAGAGAAATAAAATCATGCCAAACATTATAAACGTAAATATCATCAGCACTGTTCAAAGTAATTGTTAGAAAATATCCAAGAAAATTCATACATATCATCAAAAATATGAATAAAAACTCTAAAAGAACTTAGCCCCGTCGGCTGGGCGGTGGAATACACTGATTGCGTTTGATGGTGAGGCTCTAGCCTGGGGAATTTGGGGAATCCCTTCATTCTCATTGCTCCAAGTGTCACTCTGACCCGGTGTGGTAACACCTAATAGGGTCCTATCAATGGTTCAAATAGAACAAACTGTGTGCAAACAAAGGTTTTGGTTTCTTTGTTTAATAGCATATCAACCTTTGTAGGTTATTGAATACCAAAGCATCCTTCTAGAAAAACAGTAGGGGTACTATTTAAGCCATAGCTGGGAGGATAAAGGGGCTCATACTTTTTCAAAGGGTATTTGTCCGAAAGCGTGACTGGAGTTCCGCAGTCCATCGCTTTAACCATTACACCACGAGGACACCCCCAAACAAAAGTTAAATGTTAAATTGAGACTGATGTAACAATATTTGAAATCATTTAACTGTAGCCAAAAAAGGGCTAAGGCTCATTTAAGAATATTATATACTTTAATGTATTTATAACTCCTCAAGGTTTTAATACCAAGAAATCTTTAAATGTACTTTCTACTTCTCTTTTGGTACGGAAAGTTTTCTGGTACCAGAAAAGGGTCCAGATGCTAAAAGAATGATAGTGGGTGGGTGATAAATCAAAAGAATATGGTGGATGTGGAAAAGCCTCATATATCAGTTTCATCCTTTCAACATATGGCTGAGCATTGTCATCCTGGCAATATGTGGCCCAACATTATCATCCTGGCAACATGTGGCCTAGCATTATCATCCTAGCAACATGTGGCCCAGCATTGTCGTCCTTTCAACATGTGGTCTAGCATTGTCGTCCTGGCAACATGTGGCTGAGCATTGTCATCCTAGTGACATGTGGCCGAGTATTGTCATCCTAGCAAAATGTGGCCGGGCAATGTCATGAAGCAAAATCATGACCAAACTTAAGTAAGAGTCCAGTCGGCTGGGGGTTAAAATATACCGAATGCATCTAAGCAGATTGTCCTGGATATAACATTCAACAATCTAAACGTAAAGCGCACTCCTTGAATTTTGGGGAATACGGAGTACCCCTTCATTACCATTTCCCCTAGGTTCACTCTGGCCCATCGTAGTAGCACCTGACACTAATGGGTGAAATAGAACTGTTTGATATTGTGTGCAAAAATGACTTATGCTAAATTGAATTGTTAAAAATAGAACTGTTTGGCCATTTAACAATGTGTGAATAAAGGACTGATATCTAATTGAATAGTAAGTGGTACATAATACTTTCAATAATCTAACTGCAACAGAATGAGCTAAGGATAATCTTAAATGGTTTTCCACAAAATGTGTTTACAAATCATATATAGTTAATATATAAGTATAAGAGGATTTGGCATTGAATAGCATACAACGGTTGATATAACCAAATCAAATCAAAAATATTTGATAATATATATATATATATATATATATGTGTGTGTGTGTGTGTGTGTGTGTGTGTGTGTATAAAGATGATTTGGCATTAGATAATCTCTAAAGGTTTTTATGCCATAAAACCAAACCAAACCAAATCCTATATATTTAATATATATGTATAAAGAGGATTTGGCATTAAATAAGCGACAATGGTTGATATGCCATAAAACCCAACCTAACCAAATCATATATTGGATAAATATTTCTAAATAGGATTTGCCATCATATAACCGACAATGATTGATATGCCATAAAACTCAACCAAACCAAATCATATATATGTATAAAGAGGATTTGGTATTAGAAAACCTCCAAGGGTTTATATGCGATAAAACCAAATCAAACTAAACCCTATATATCTAATATATATGTATAAAGAGGATTTGGCATTAAATAAGTGACAATGGTTGATATGCTATAAAACCAAACTAAATCATATCATATATATATATATGTAACATACCCATGATACGGATATGTGAAATAGACATAATGTTCATAAAATGTTCATAAACTTATATAGGAATCCGAAAACACGAAATTGGTTCAGGTACGAAACTTTTATTACCTTTGAGTTAAAAGGTTTTTCGATGTGAGGAGAGAGAGACACAATCTTTCTATGCTGACTGCGTTTACATCGTCAGCTCTCAACTAAACCAACGCGCGGCGCCCGTAGCGCACAAAGTCGCCTGGCTCGCACAGGTCTGAATCTCAACTCTCTCGTTCGGAGGCAGGAACTCAACTCACTACTTTTGCTCAAATCTCAGCCCACGCTTCCAGTGCGTGACGTCATTCACATCCCCTGGTAACAATTCCTATCTAGGATTTTTATTTTGACATCTCTGAATGATACATCCTCTCCACGCGAGCGTGAACACCTGCGCTCATGTTTGCACCTAACTAACCCATGCACTGAGCCGAAAGGTTCTCATCATAGCTAAACCGAAAGGCAAGATATACAAAACGAAATCCCTCTGCAATTATATTACATATAAAATATATATGTTTAAAGAGGATTTGCCATTAAGTAAACTATAATGGTTGATATGCCATAAAAACCCACCCAACCTAAAGACCATCTCAAAGAACTGCTCCCAAATATAAATATAAATGTACAAGATAAGTGATTCTCGAACCTCTATGTCATAAAATAAATCCAGATAGGTAGACAACGTGAAAATCAATCAAGCAATCAAGAATGCGAATAGGCTCGTTTCGATTTTGAACTTGGCTCGAAGACTCCATTTTGCTCTACGATAATAATTACGTCCATTCACTTCTTCTTGCAAAGTAACAGCCGAAAATAAAATCTCTTTCTGCACTCTCATCCTAATTCTTTCTTTCCCTTCCTTTTTTTTTTCTTCTTTCTTTCTTTCTTTCTTTCTTTTATTTATTCGCGTCTATAAAACTGGCGTCCCAATCATACGCCATTTTGCTTTCAGGTTACGTCATTTCGTCAAAATGGCGCTCGATTTTGTTTTAACCGCCAACAAATTGCAATAAATCGTGCCAACACTCCCGAGTCCACTTAAAAGTTCGAAGAGGGAAGAAAACACACAGTCTTTTATTAGATTCTTAAATAGCCCAAGCCAATATGGCTGTCTTTTCCCTTTCTTTTTCTTACAGTGTACTTTGTTGTCAGTCATATTATTTTCAGGAAGAAAGAATGGAGTGATGAAAATAGAGAATGTTGTACGACAAACAAGGAGATTATTATTATTATTATTATTATTATTATTATTATTATTATTATTATTATATTTCATTTATCTTTTATTTGTTCTCTTAAACCAATTTTTTAAAAGTGAATTCTGTGTTTAGGGGAAATTTTTCCGAAATAGAGAAGTGAAAACTAATCAGCAAAGATATTGGTTATCACGTAACATACAATAAAAAAATGGTAGAAACTTATTTGATTAATTTTCAAACTTTCAGTGGAAGAATAGTTCAGTCGGTGTTTTATTATATAAAAATGTTCAAAACTATTTTCATTTTTTTAAGATTTATTTTTCCTTCTTTTGAAATTCTTCCTGGTCTATTTGCTTTCAATGTTCATTTTTCATTTAAATTTCCTTCGTCAATGTCTTCTTCTTCTTCTTCTTCTTCTTCTTCTTCTTCTTCTTCTTCTTCTTCTTCTTCTTCTTCTTCTTCTTCTTCTTTCATTTATTTAATTTCTTCTTCTTCTTCTTCTTCTTCTTCTTCTTTAGTTTATTTAATTTCTTCTTCTTTTTCTTCTTCTTCTTCGTCTTCTTCTTTTGATTTAATTTCTTCTTCTTCTTTAATTTATTTAAGTTCTTCTTCTTTCCTTCCACTTCTTCTTTATCTTCTTTTTATTTAATTTCTTCTTCTTTATCTTCTTCTTCTTCTTCTTCTTCTTCTTCGTCTTCTTCTTCTATCATTTATTTAATTTCTTCTTCTTCTTCTTCTTTTGATTTAATTTCTGCTTCTTTCCTTCCACTTCTTCTTCTTCCTTTTATTTAATTTCTTCTTCTTCTTCTTCTTCTTCTTCTTCTTCATCTTCTTCTTTTACAATTACTCCTTCTTCTTCTTTAATTTATCTAATTTCTTCTTCTTCTTCTTCTTCATCTTCTTCTTCTTCTTCTTCTTCTTTTGATTTAATTTCTTCTTCTTCTTTAATTTATTTAAGTTCTTCTTCTTTCCTTCCACTTCTTCTTTATCTTCTTTTTATTTAATTTCTTCTTCTTCTTCTTCTTCTTCTTCTTCTTCTTTAATTTATTTAATTTCTTCTTCTTCTTTTTCTTCTTCTTCTTCTTTTGATTTAATTTCTTCTTCTTCTTTGATTTATTTAAGTTCTTTTCTCCTTCCACTTCTTCTTTATCTTCTTTTTATTTAATTTCTTCTTCTTTATCTTCTTCTTCTTCTTCTTCTTCTTCTTCTTCGTCTTCTTCTTCTATCATTTATTTAATTTCTTCTTCTTCTTCTTCTTTTGATTTAATTTCTTCTTCTTTCCTTCCACTTCTTCTTCTTCTTTTTATTTAATTTCTTCTTCTTCTTCTTCTTCTTCTTCTTCTTCTTCTTCTTCTATAATTTATTTAATTTCTTTTTCTTAGTCTTCATTCACTCTTTAAGCAGTTAATATTTCTTCCGCTTTTCTTTTTTTTCTTCTCTTGTTTTTTTAATCTTTTTTGAACCTTTTTATATCTTTTTTTCAATTCGTGACTTCTGTTGTCAATTTATTTTCATATTTGTATTTCATTTTCTATTTTATTGAATATTTAATTTTTTATTGGATTTTTTAGATTCACTTTTATTTAACTTAGTAATAGTAGTAATAGTAGTAGTAGTAGTAGTTGTAGTAGTAGTAGTAACAGTAGTAGTAGTATTACTACTACTACTAGTACCATTTCCTATGGCGAACACTGCTGTAGCATTCTACGCTAAGTAGTAAGAGTAATAGTAGTAGTAACAGTAGTAGTAGTATTACTACTATTACTATTACTCTTACTACTTAGCGTAGAATGCTACAGCAGTGTTCGCCATAGGAAATGGTACTAGTAGTAATCTTCTCCAAGTTACGCTGATAGCACGGATTTCTCTGGCTCTCTCTTGCCATACATCCCTATCATCCCTCACGTTCATAAGAGAGTGTCGCTCATGAGTTCCTCCTTACTTCTCCAATAGTAGAAATGATAGAATATGGTTGTATTAGTAGAAATAGCAACAGTAGTAGTATTGGTTTTGGTGGTAATGGTGGTAGACAGCGGTATTAGCCGTAATTTACTAAGCTTGGGTTAGTTTAGTACAAATCTAAAACGTATTTCCCAACCCCTCATCCACAATCAGGTGGTGACACAAGGTCAATATTCAAAGCTAGTTTTCCATCTCCAATACGAGTTGGCTAACCAAAGTTACATATTGACCCCGGACAAGCTGTCAAAAAAAGAAATGCACCTATGTAAATAATAGGTGCATCCGGTCGAAGATATCAGGGGCGACCTTGACTGTCAAGGGGTTGAATTGAGTGCGAATTGTGACGCTCACAGGAAGTAGGTGGGCGTCAAATTATTATATAACCCCGGCGACAGGAAGTTCAGATGAGTTGGAGAGAAGATGATGGAATGAGAACCATGTCCCAGCAGGGGCTGGGCCCCCAGGCCCCCGGTTGAGCAGCTCAGGAGAACGGGAAAGAAATTCTATTATAGCCAGAAGAGTGGGAGTCAATATGATGCAGTTCTGTTCAATCTCCAACTCACCTTTCGAACCCTTTCAAATAAAGTGAGAGGTATATTTTTCTAAAGAACAGGGTGCGCTCGTCTTAATTGTGTCGTCGTTATGATTCTGCATGCATATGTATTATGTGACTAGACAACACCAAGGCTAAAGTGTCCAGTCCGCCCAACAATTAACTTATTACTGGGAGGAGGAGAGAATATATGGATTTATACATGTTCTAAAGGGAAGCATCGCAAAGAGAGACGCTGCCTGGTCCTGAGTTTTAACTCGGTCACCGATTCCATTTCCGATGACGTACCCCCCATAATTCATTAAAAAAAAACTAGAAGTCTTGGGCGCACGTAGAGAATCGAATGAACAGCTATTTTAGCTCCGACCACAAAGTATTCGTGCTGGGTGGTTAGAAGTCGGTTGAATATTTGATCTCCGGGCCCAATCCTCCAGGCTTTACCCGCTTTGTAAGGTTGAAGTGATTGCACGGTAGCTGAGGTGCCTTATTAAGGTTATGCCGACGGAGTTAAGTATTTTTTACACCTGCCGCGCATTGGTCTCGATTCGTTCGCATTCTCCAACCAAAAATGGCCTTCTGCCGTATTCTGGCTTGACGGGAAGTCAGATACACACCAACTATTATTCCGCGCCAGGTGCCCAAGTAACATTAGGTTCTGGTAGTTGTAATAGTTGAATATAGTGGATAATAGTAGCAGTAGTTGTAAAAGGGAATAGTAATACAACTTGTAGTTGGAAAAGAAGGTTGCTTTAGAAGTCGTAAGACTGATACTAATTTGCTAAGTTTTATTCAAAGTCAGATTTGCCCAGTCAGCTGGGGTTCTAGAATACACCAACTGCTTCTCTGCAGTGGGGTAATACCACCCACCATTAGGGAGTGTCCTGGATATGACACAAAACAATCTGATGATGAGATTCCAATAATGCAAGAGCTTTAGGGAATGCGGTGTACCCCTTCATTGCCATCGCTCCCAGGTCCATCCTGGCTCAGAGTTGTAGCATCTGATATGGTCCCATCTATGAATGAGTCAACTAAAACTAAACTGTGTACTTATGCTAAACTAAATTGTTTGAAATAGAACTGTTTTTGACATTTAAACTTCGTACTTTTGCTAAAATGAGTTATATGAAATGGAAATCTTTTGACATGTAAAATTCGTACTTATGCTAAACTGAATTGTTTGAAATAAAACTGATTTTAACATTGAAACTGGGTACTCATGCTAAATTGAATTGTTTGAAATAAAACTATTTTTGACATTGAACCTACGTAATTATGCTAAACTGAATCGTTCGCAATAGAACTATTTTGACATTTCATCATCATCATCATGTCGTGCCGCTTACACGGATATCCTTGATCCTCTCTCGCCACTTCTCCCTATCGTTCATCGCCTCCGGCAAGTCTTCGGGGCTACATCCCGTATCCTCACATAGCTGCTATATGTATGTTCGAGCTGGTCGTCCTGCTTTTGCCCGGCCATATGTGGGGGTCCATAGGAGTACATCAATTATGAGCTCGTCTCTGCTTCTCCAGCTGTGTCCTGCGTGTCTGGTTCGTCTAACTTGGATGGCTTTCGTGATGGGAGGCAGGTGGCCGTATTGTTGGTGTCTCGTGGGGTGTTGTCGCCAGGACTTGTTCAATATTACTCTCAATATTCTTGTGTAATTGCCGTCTAGCTCTTTCTCCAGCCGTTTTGTTAGCGTCCAAGTGGTGCATTCATACAGCAGTATCGACACGACCGCTGCCTGGAAGAAACTGCGTTTCATTTTATCAGTCAGGTTTGATTTCCATATGATCGATAGCTTATCGATAGCTGTCCATGCCTTCGTTAGCCATGAGTCAATGCCTTATTCTGTTGATGAGACACTGCTTCCAAGGTAGGTGAATTTGTCTACCAGTTTCAGAGTGGTTCCCTCTAGTGTGGAGGTGTCGCCTGCTTGATTAAAGCACATATATTCAGTTTTGCATGCATTGACATGGAGGCAACAGTGTGTAAACCAAAAAAACTCTACTTATGCGAAACTGAATTGTTTAAAAGAGAAATGTTTCATGTATAAAAATGGATTTGGCATTAAATAACCTACAATAGCTGATGTGCCCTAAAACCAACCCAAACCAAACCAACTCAAAGTTAGGAATTTGGGTCACACAGTGCAAAATGAATGCTGTGAGTAAATTATATTCCTATAGATGCTCAAGTAAAATTAGAATGTGGTATTTGTAGTTGTAATATATGGTAAAAGTAGTGTAGTGGTTAGAAAAAGAAAATTGAAATTAAATCAAAAACTAATGTTTAAAAAATACAGAAACTCCTAGAAGGCCCTGACAGGAAAAGAGATGACGCATGCGCAAAAAGAAACCCTCTCTGCAAAAGAAAGAAAACCGTGCTTTTTCAGCAGGGACTAGCTGAGTGACAACAGTAAATCTTTCTTGCTGCTGGTGGGAGGCCTCATGTGTCCGCAATAAGCTACCCACTGGCTAACCTTTCACTAGTACCAACTGTCCCAGTTAACATACAGCCATAATATAAAAAGTATTAAATGGACCTATTGAACTGCGAACTAAAAACACCGAATTTAGACAATTCTCTCTTAAGCGTCTAATACATTGTTAACGCCTTTAAATACCAAGTTTGGACATATATACCTAAGAACGACTAACACATTTTAACATCTTCTCTGCTAGACGCAACCATTTCATTTGGATACAAGAATAATTTCCTCACCAACTGAATCGTTGTTGAACCCAGCAATAAAGTTAAAATGTAAAAAGGTATCTAGGCCCCCTATCTTCTTTTCCTGTCTTCTTTCCGCATAATTCCTTTACAGCTTTCATATCCATGAAGTCAAACCAACAAAATAACGTGGGGTAAGAAGCGAGAAAACCAAAATGGAGTCGAATAACAAACAACTAAAAATTACTTGAAACCCTATAGTAGTAGTAGTAGTAGTAGTAGTAGTAGTTGAATGCATCATAATTATCATCCTTATTTATCATTATTATTATATGTATTAGTTGTGGTGGTAGAAAGAGAATTTGATAGTAGTAGTAGTAGTAGTAGTAGTTTATTGATTGTCGAAGATCTCGTAGCAGTAGTAATTGTATTAGAAGTACTTATAGAATCTTATTAAGACTTTTGGGAAAGGCATGAATCGCCTTACCCTACCAGCAAAGTGGTAAATATTATCACTTATGTTCTTCTACAGGGATGGATTTAGCATTAAATAAACCTGGAAGGATGACAGGCCATTAAGGAAAGAAACGAAACAAAACCAAAGATATGATTGTGGTAGATTTAGTAGTAGTAGTAGTTGTTGTTGTAGAAGTAGTGGTAAATGATACAAGTAGATCTAGTAGTAGTTGTAATCGAAAGTTATGGTTGGAGATTTTGCAGCAGTAGTTGTTGTAGTAGTTATTGTAGTAGTAACAGTAGCAATTTCTGTCAGATTGTCATTTCCAAATTTTGAATATCTAAAAATGACAATGGATGCAAATAGTTTGGGGACAGAACCAAATTTTGGTTCAGGTAGAATTTTCTTCTTTTATATCTGGTTATTCATTCTGAAAATAGAATTATTTCTTTTTTTGCAAAAGACAATTTACTCTTATTTAAAAAAAAAAAAAAAGAAAAAAAGCAAGTACAGACTATATTTACACTGAATTTTGCTTATCATGAAAGTGGAAACAGGAGTTAAGTGTATTTGGCGGTAATCTTTGAAGTACTTATATATTTGGATTAATGGTTGGGGTGAGAGAGGGGGTGATAGATTATAAAGAAAGAAAGAAAGAAGATGAAGCAGGATAAAAGATAGACTGAGATCAAAGAAAGAAAGAAAGAAAGAAAGAAAGAAAGAAAGAAAGAAAGAAAGAAAGAAAAAGTTTGGAAGAAAGAGGGAATGAAGCAAAAAATGCTAAAAAAAAGAAAGAAAGATGAACGAAGAAATAATCAGATCGAAAAAGAAAGAAAGAAAGAAAGAAAAGAAGAGAACAAAAGAGAAAATGAACTAGGATAGAAAGAAAGAAAGAAAAAAGTTTGGAAAAGAGAAATGAAGCAAAAAATGATAAGAAAGAAAGAAAGATGAACAAAGAAATAATCAGATCGAGAAAGAAAGAAACAAAGAAACAAAGAAAGAAACAAAGAAAGAAAGAAAAGGTTTGGAAGAAAGAGGGAATGAAGCAAAAAATGCTAAGAAAGAAAGATGAACGAAGAAATAATTAGATCGAGAAAGAAAGAAAGAAAGAAAGAAAGAAAGAAAGAAAGAAAGAAGATGAACCAGGATAAAAGATAGACTGAAAAGAAAGAAAGAAAGAAAGAAAGAAAGAAAGAAAGAAAGAAAGAAAGAAAGAAAGAAAGAAAGAATCATATCGAAAATCTAAGAAAGAGAAAATGAATAAAAGTTTGAAAGAAAGAAGGAAACAAGCAAAAAAAATCTACATAAGAAAGAGTTTGGAAAGAAAGAAAGAAAGAAAGAAAGAAAGAAAGAAAGAAAGAAAGAAATATATCAACCAGAAAGAAAAGGTAGGAATGAATAAATTCTGCGTTATAGAAAACAGAAGAAAAAACCGAATAGAACTTCAATAACTACTTCTTTGAAAAAGAGTTCCATACTTTCTTTCTAAATCTGTTATTCTAAAATAAGTTCCTTGCTTTTGTTTTCAATACTCAAGCATTTTGATGCTCTGTAAAATTTTAACTGGCGTCATAAAAAGAAACAGAAAATGTAAAAGCATTTATTTCTAATGTAAGTAAGGATTTTATTCGAAATGAATTGATTGATGCTAAATAGAAAGATAGTGTTGCATCATAAACATTCTAAAAATTATTGCTTTATTTAAAGGTTTCTGGTTTCTTTGTTTTAATGGCATATCAACCTTTGTTAGTTATTTAATGCCAATGCTATTCTCCGAGAAGAACAGAAGTTGTACTATTTAACCCATAGCTGGGAGGATAAGGGGGTTCATACCTTTCCCAAGGGTATTTGCCCGAAAGTGAACGTAATGGCGCGACTGGAGTACGAACTCACGTTCTAGAATTCCGCAGTCCATCGCTTTAACCGTTACGCCACAAGGACCCCCCCCCGCCTTATTTAAAGTTCGAGAAATGACCATATCAAACCACGCAGTTAGCTCAAACACTAAAGAGAGAGATAGATAATGAAGCCGTTGATATCAATGATATATGATTAGCTCTTTGGGTTTTATGGCATATCAACCTTTCTGGGTTATCTAACGCCAAATTCATTTTTATACAAATAATCAGTTCTATTTGAAACAAGTCTGCTTCGCATGAGTAAACAGTTTAATTGCCAAAAACATTTCTATTTCAAGCTATTCATTTCTTAGTAGATTTGATTTCTTTGTTTAATGGCATATCAACTCTTTTTAGGTTATTTAATGCCGAAGCCATTCTCCTAGAAGAACAGTAGTTGTACTATTTAACCCATAGCTGGGAAGATAAGGGGGTTCATACATTTCCCAAGAGTATTTGCCCGAAAGTGAACGTAATAGCACGACTGGAGTACGAACTCGCGTACTACGATTCCGCAATTCATCGCTTTAACCATTACACCACGAGGACAGGCTATTCAGTTTAGTCGAAATGTTCTAATTCAAACAATCCAGTTTAGTATAACTATAGTTTTTGTCCACACACAGTTAGATGTCAAAACAGTTCTATTTCAAACAATTAAGTTTAGGGTATGTGCAGTTTTAATGTCAAAAACAGTTCTATTTCAAACTATTCAGTTTTCCATAAGTATGAAGTCAATTCTATTTGACCCATAGATAGGACCCCATCAGGTGTTGCTACTCAAGCTCAGAGTGGACCTGAGAGCGATGGCAATGTAGAGGTACTCCGCATTCCCCAAAGCTCCAACATTACCGGAACTTCACCCTCAGAATGTTTAGTGTCATATCAGGTCACTCGTTGGGAAGGTCCTACCATTCTGCAGAGCGGCAGTCGGTGTATTCTACAGCCCCAGCCGACTGGGCAAAATGATATATGAATTGTTATATATATATATATATATATAGAGAGAGAGAGAGAGAGAGAGTGAGAGAGTGGGAGAATTTGAATATAATTCAGAAGATACAACATTGGATATTAAAATTAACCCGATGATGTTTTGATATAAAAAAGCGAAATATTTAAGGTAGGCAAACTGTTCAAATACAAAAACATTTCATAATTTCAGTAAGACTACATCTGTAGACGAAATATTTTAGAATCCGTTGTCAGCGTTTCGGTATATCCACTTTTCCATTTATTTTTTCACCTCCCCCCATATATATATATATATATATTGCGTCGTGGAAAATGGGTACGGCGACTGGTGTTCAAATCCTAGACGATTCTGTTTGCATTTCCCTAAGCGCTAATACCCTAGGAAAGGTAAGAATTGAACTATTTTCTCAACAGCTATGGGTAAATAGTTGGGCAGACTAGGCTCTTTCATCTCGGAATGTCAACCGGTCTATGAGAAGGAAAACTCCGAAAATCAAACCTATTAAACTCAACTTAAAAAATGACCTTGTGTCATATGCTGAGGGGTTGGTAAATACATGTGTGTGTGTGTGTGTTTTGACTGGCTATAATTTTAAGTAAGGAGTGCTCAATATCGGTGATAGAGCATATGTAAATCTAAGTTTGACGTGCGTAAATATTGAGTTAACGGTGAATATTGACAAAGAACTATTGGTCTGATAATCAAATAGGCAAGAAAATTACTGTCAACAAGCACCGTTAACGCTGTGTCTACACGATTCAAACACCGAGGCCCTCTAATCAAAATTTAAGAATGTCTGGGGTAAGAAAGAAAACTTATAAATTATACTTCAACCTGAAAGCAAGAGACGCTATAAATATTTATTTCCCTGAGAAAATTTCGATATGGATTCTGACTTTTTCTTCAGCAATCTCTTCATGTCTGTAAATTCCAAAATACACACCTTTTCCTCAAGACACAAACTGAAGACTGTAATACATTCCAAATAGCATTCACTATCACCTATCTACTCGTATCAATTTTTTTAAATGTCATTATTCCAACCCATATAGAAATCTACTAAAATCTTGGCGAAGGAAAAGGAATTATCCAACCAATAAATATCTTCCACGACCTCCCCCCCTCTCTCTCTCTCTTTCTTCATGTATAACAAATTTATATATAAAATATATATATACATAACTAAAGGATATCTATATAGTGTTATATATATGTGTATATATATATATATATATATATTGTCATCCTCAGATAGACTGTTTCGTTATATCGCAACTCTTCATTGTGGTTAGACACGCAGGACGCTTCAAGCTGTTAGTATCTAACCGCCTAGCATTCCGGTGACATATGTCAGCTCAGAAATTATATCGGATTTACATTTGCTTTCGTTTATCTACATTTTGCGCTATCGGATACCAGCGTGCTCTATTACTTAGAAGAGCCCTTCATTACGCGTGTGGCAGCCGTTAATTCCTTCAACACCTAAAATATCAAAAGTTCACAATAATTCAATACTGTTACTCAAATTTAAATGTGGTTCATAAGTTACAATCGTCAGACACCACAATAAGTGTAAAATGATACATGCATTATCCTGATGAAGCCGTGCTGACAACACGGAGTTCCCTGACTCTCCCGCCTTCCAACCCTAACATCCACTACAGGTTTTCTAAACTACATCCTATGTCAGCACAGAGCTAATGTAACTCCTTGTTTATCGGTCAACATTGGCATATTCCTTTGCAGGAGTCCATAAGAAAATCCGGCTAAAATATCATTCAGAAAATACTTCACATATTTAAATTTCCTAATGATGGTTTTATGGAAAAACCGAAACGTTTGGCAAATAAATCAGCTATACATAAAATCATCCCCTGAATACCTTGTTTTTCCCAATTGCATATATATATATGGAAGTAAATAATGGAAATGAAACCGACAGTATCAATCACGTGATAGTTTTTTTTTTTTTCATAAAAGAATGTTCATTGAATGATTGAACGGTTAAATGATCTTTCTTTGTATATATATTTTTTGTTTTCCCCTATTATTGGATTTTATTAAAACATCCATAGTTGTTCTATCAACACTTGTATCCCCATCTTAAAGTCCTGATGAAGGTTAACTAAAATTGAAACATTTGAAGCCTGACTTTCCATCATATAAAAGTTATCACTTTTTGATTACTTTGTTTTTAAATTTTCTTCATATATATATATATATATATATATATATATATATAATGGAACACGGAACAGATACCCGCTAATCAAAATTTAGATAAAGCCGAGGAAAAAATACAGACTTGTAAATTATATTATCAAACCAAGGGACACTTAACTTTTATTTACATGGTGACATTTCGATATTAATTCTGACTTTTAGTTCAGCAATTAATTCATGTTTGTAAATTCCAAAATACCCAACTGAACCTTCTATATACCAATCACCATTTTATATTCGAGAATTTACCTGTTTCATGTGTTTTTTCATCCAAGCAAAGTGAAAAAGAGAGTTGCTATTTTCATATATTTTGTTTGAAAAGCTCAAATCGTGTTTATTATAAAACTTTTTCCACTCCCCTTCAATTGTACCGACGTACTTTTTTACTGTCATCATCCTCTTCTTTCGTTTTTAGCTGTGGCTTGATGTAATTATATTGTCAACAGAACAGCTATCGCTCGGAAGACTTATTTTTCTTCATCTTCAATTATTTTTGGCACCTATTCAGAGCCACTAAAAAATTTCTAAAGTTTTATATATGAAAAAACAAAAATTAACTTAGAAAAGTGGTGCCGCCTTTAATGTAAGATTTTTTAGCATCTAAGACAGAGCTACTTGTTTGATTGGAGGCACGCTTAGCATAATGGTTATTTTCGTTGGAAATGGGATCAGCGACTCCAGTTCAAATTCTGGTTTGGTTTTATGGAATATCAACCATTTTAGTTTATTTAATGTCAAATCCATTCTTCTACATGTAACTAGTTCTATTTCAAACAATTCAGTTTAGCATGTCAACAAAGTTAGACGGTTCAAAGTATTGCTATGTATCACTAACAATTCAATTAAACATCAGTCATTTGTTTACACAGTTAAATTATCAAACAGTTCAATTAAAACAATCCAGTTTTTCTTAAGTATAGTTTTTTGTTTACACACAGTTGAATGTAAAAACGGTTAATTTCAAAAAAGTCATTCTAGGGTAAGAACACGGCTAAGTTCTATCTAACCCAATGATATGACCTTATAAGGTGCTACTATTCCGGGCCAGAGTGGACCTTGGAGCGACGGCCATAAAGGGATACTCCGCATTTCCCAAAGCTCCAGCATTACTAAGCCTCAATATCAGATTGTTTAGTGTTATATCTACCGGGACATTGGCCCAGGGGTTAGAGTGTTCGCCAATGGCCCGGGAGACCTGGGTTCAATCCCAGGTCGAGTCATACCAAAGACTTTAAAAATGGAACTTGATACCACCTTGCTTAACACTCAGCATTATAAGGTACGGTTCAAGGGTAAAGTGGAGCAATCCTGGGAATGGAGTAGCGCCCTCCCCTACACCTTGGTGTAGTAGCTATCGAAAAGGGAGCCTTCGGGTCACCCTCGACTATGGTCGCTAACTTTACTTTACTTTAGTGTTATATCTAGGACACTCTTTGGGGGAGTTTTACCCCTTTGCAGAGATGCTGTTGGTATATTCTGCGGGCCCAAGCGACTAGGTCATTCAAATCCTGGACGAGGCTGTTTGCATTTCATTTCGTGCAAATGCCCAGGAGAATCTATAAATCTATCTGTTCTTCATCTAGCTAAGTGTAAATAGTCTGACAGACTTGGTTCTTTAGCCTTGGTTAGGCAACAAGTCTTGGTAACAGAAAGATCTCAATTCAGATCAGCTTTAAGCTGCTTAAAACTGACCTTGTGTCACATGTTATTCGAGGCCTTCCAGAAGTTGTTGGAACGCTACAACAAGTGCATTGCAGCCAGTGGATATTACTTCGAAGGGGACTAGAGTTTCATATGTGTACTATCAATCTGTTTATCTTTGACTCCCAACTTTACCGTGACTACCGACATCATCTTCCTGCCATTTTGTTATATCGGGCTTTTTTAACCAGCTCTGTAATTTTGGACATTGAGCAAACCTTTGATAAGACAGGTTATTTCCCTCAGCTTACTGTTAGAAGGAACGCATCCTGTTCATATATATATATATATATATATATAGTATTATTATTCCGTCCAGTTAAACCAAAGTTGGGAGTAATTCCTTCAGGACAAGAAAATCATTCAAGAGCTGAACATTTAAATTTTCCAGGTAGAGAGCTCAATGTTATAAATTTTACAGAGCAATACTTTCTTTAAAGATATATATATATATATATATATATATATATAGTAATCCACAGACATATCTGTTTCGTTCTATCAGAACTCATCAGTGTGGGTATATATATATATATATATAATCATGTGTGTGGCTATCTCACTCTCTCGATCATTTGATAACTCCCGTACTGGTAGTATATAAGTCACATCTGACACTTGCGTTTCCTTCTCGGGTTGTGGCATCATTTCGTGAGAAGGTCAGATTAAGAGAGTGGAAGAACAAAAGTTCTTTCAGCATTCAATTTGCCACTCAATGGAATATAAGCGTAAATAATTCAGACGTCATCTTTTCACGTAATACTCTCTTCAACGTTGGAGTGAGCAACACGCTTGAGGGCCCAGCAGTAGGCTGAAGATGGTGGGATGTTGCCGTATGACAGATGGATTTAATCGATTCTCCGATAAGGTCTCAAGGCAGTTTAGAAAAGGATGAAGGGGAAAGGGAAGAAAGAAAGAAGAACCAATTGAAAATGTAATGGTTAAAGAAAAAAAACGCAGGAACTGAAGAAAGAAAGAAAGAAAGAAAGAAAGAAAGAAAGAAAGAAATTAAAGATTATGCGACTTCAAAGAAAGAAAGAAAGAAAGAAAGAAATTAAAAATTACGCGACTAGAAAGAAAGAAAGAAAGAAAGAAAGAAAGAAAGAAAGAAAGACATTAAAGATAACGCGACTTCAAAGGAAGAAAGAGAGAAAGAAAGAAAGAGAGAAAGAAATAAAAGATTACGCGACTTCAAAGAAAGAAAGAAAGAAAGAAGAAAATTAAAGATTCTATAACTTGCGAATGAAAAGAAAGACAAGATAAGAAGAAGTGAAATAAATGTGGGAAGAAGAAAGAAACAAAGGAAAATTCAGAAATAATTGAAACAAAATAAAAAAAGAAAGTAAAATATGGAAACAAAAAAATATAGAGAAAAACAGAGAAAGTCAAGTTTTAAAGTAAAGGAAAACGACAAAAACAATGAGGAGGAAAGATGAAAAAGGAAGAAAGAAAAGAAAAGTGAAAGAAAGAAAGAAACAAAGGATTTGAAAGCAATTAAGAATAAATACGAAAAAAAAAACAAGAGTGGAAAAAGTTAACGAAAGAACCATGCGAAAAAGAATAAAAGAATCGAAAAAGAAAGAAAGAAAGAAAGAAAGAAAGAAAGAAAGAAAGAAAGTACATAGAGCAGGAAGAAAATAAGGAGTAAAGAAAGAAAGAAAGAAAGAAAGAAAGAAAGAAAGAAAGATGTCCCCTTAAAAAAGGAAAGGCCAAAATGATGTCTGTTGAAAAGAGTAAAAAAAAGAACGAAAACTTTTTTTTTTAAATAAAGATTAAAAAAAAAGGAATAAATGAAGGAAAAAAATATTTATTCAAAAAAAGATACGGAGACCGCAAAGGTATAAAATTAAATTTTAGGAATGATCTGGAGCTTCCCCATTACATGGGGTTTTATCCAGGACACTGGTTGAGGGGGTTCTCACCCCTCTGCAGTGATGCAGTCGGGGTATTCTGCAGTCCCAGTCGACTAGGCTGCTAGTGAAAGAAATTAACGAAAAATCAAAATATACCCACAGAAGAAAGATTTTTTTTAAGCGGAGAAATAAAAGGAATAAAAATAACTAAAAATGACCGAAAAAAATAAGAAAGACGAGAAGTAAAGAGTTCATCTTTATCTTTTCATTCCGGCCGTATTATCGATTTGCTGCTGGCTAAGTAACCAGCAAGTGTTATGCGTCGATGAAACAGGCTTAATTGAATTTTCACATTAATTAACTGCTCTCCGTTGAAGTAATGACATTCTTAGAATAGACTAAATGTCCATACTGCCGAGGGCATTCTCTATAGCAATAGTGCGCAGACGTCCTCAGAATGAAATGCCTTAATGCCTCCTTCGAGAAGATAAGAGATAAACTTGACCAATCCAGTTTACACCTCCCTCCGGCGTGGGGGGAGGTTCTAAATATTCCATCTCAGTCTTCTGAGTACTCCTTCAAACAGCAATGAACACGATCGCTAAAATTGAGCGAGGAACCTCACCACCTCTCCCTCTGATATAAAAGATTCGTCTAAGTGATTAAGACCTTAGGCAAGCCTATCTACTAAGGTCAAGCCATAAATGGCCTTTGCTGTCTTTTAGTCGACATTAAGACGTCGTTTTTAATTTTGATGTAAAAGTTCTTTTATGCAATGCGGATTGAAGTGTTGCTATTGTTTCTCCGGTTTAAATATACTTGAACCAGGTTCAGCCTATATGTAAATAAAAACCAAGTGAATTATCTCCAGAAAGCCTTTCACATAAATAAAATAAGTAAAGATTTGCTATCTGAACTTCAGTATTATAACTAAGCTATAACTTCCCCTAACTAAAATATTTCAGAAGAATTAGGCAAATTGAAATAATGTGTAACTCTTCTTATCACCTAAAAAACTCGGAGTCAATGTGCAACCCGTTTGGAGAGAGGGCGAATAAGCAAATAAGTAGATGACCCAATTGATATACAGGGTGATTGAAAAGTCATTTCTGTAATATAGAAGTTCCTTTTTCTATCCCACTGTATATACATAGTCTCCTGAAGACGACTATAAAGGTAGAAACACGTAAAGAACATAGTTATATGAAATAAAATCTTATCATTTTTAAATAGTCACTCCTCCCTCGTGGGACCAATAAAAGAAAAATACACACACACACGCACATATACATATATATATATATATATATATATATATATATATATAATAAAAAGTAACTCCCCATAATGTCGGAGTTGCATATTCAACAAACTAAACAATTATCACTTGAAAAGGAAGTGTATATTTTACACAACACCCCCCTCACACACACATACAGGCAGGCTTGTTGGTTGGTTGGTTTTATGGCATGATTAGTCTTTATCATCATTATCATTAAATCACACTGTCAGCACATATTTCCTTGACTCTCTCTCTCTCTCTCTCTCTCTCTCTCTCACACACACACACACACACACACACACACACACACACACACACCATCCGTCCCTATCCTCCATCAATCCTGGCAGGTGTTTTACGTTGTATCCTGTGTCTGTACAGAGGCGATGTAAGTAAAGTCTTTACTGGACGGCCAACATTAGCACGTCAGTGTGTAGAAGTTTATAAGAAGACATATTTTCTGAGTTCTTTTTTGCTTCTTCAACTGTGTCCCACATGTCTTGTTTGTCCCATTTGATTAGTTTGGATGATGGGAGGCAGGTAGCTGTACAGATTTTATGCTGAAATCAGTCTTATTTTTTTTATTTTTTGGCAGGGTTGACAAAAAATGGTTTCAAGATTTTAGTTTGGTTTCTTTATTTAATGGCATATCAACCTACATGGATTATTTAAAGCTAAAGGCGTCATTGCAATTGGATAGCAGTGGTAATATTTAACCCATGAGTGGGGGATAAGGTTATGTTTTTTTGTACTTATTAAGAATAATCATATGCAAACTATTTTAGCTTCAATTAAATGTTCGGATTTCAAATAAGTAGCAAAGTTCTATACGGTTTCAGCTATTCTTATCAAATACTAATAATTTGAGATGTGTCCTCGTGGTGTAATGGTTAAAGCGAAGGACTGCGGAATCGTAGTAAGCGAGTTCGAAGTCTAGTCGCTCTATTGTGTTCATTTTCGGGCAATACTCTTGGCAAAGGTATGAACCCCCTTATCCTCCCACCTATGAGTTAAATAGTACAACTACTGTTCTTCTATGAGAATGGCTTTGGCATTAAATAACCTACAAAGATTGATATGCCATTAAAAAAAGAAACCAAACCAAACTAATAATTTGTACATAATTGTAGGCTTTGAGCCACTTTCCTATACAAAATTTTAAATCAGTAAATATGCAGTCCTATTGGCTGAAGCTATAGGAAAATATCCAAACAACTATTAACTTAAAAATCATGTATAAATCAATATTTACTCTTCCTGTTAGCCCTATAGGCTAGAACTGAAGAATTCGCCGACTTCATTTCAGCAGGGAGGAAAGAACCCCACCTCAAGGAATGTTTTGGATATGACACAAAACTGCATCTAATGTTAGACTTCAGTCCCAGAGCTTTTGCCAAACCAAACCAAATATGAGTAAATATAACTTTTCGTCTTGGATAGATTGAATGAAACCAATTAACTACAAGGGTAATTCAAAAAGTTTCCAGATTTTTTTCGTATGGGCACTTTTATTGATAGTACACACATGAAACTCTAGTCCCCTTCGAAGTAATCTCCTCCGGCTGCAATGCACTTGTTATACCGTTCCAAAAAATTCTGGAAGGCCCCATGGAAGTCCTCTTGTGTGAGCGTGTCAATGACCTTCGTCACAGCCTCTTTCATCTTCTCAATTGTCTCATAAGGGCAGCCTGTGAGCTTTGGGAATAACCAAAAGTTACAAGGAGCAAGGTCTGGACTATAGGGAGGGTGAGGAAATGTCTGGAAGCTCATCTTGGTCAAATAGTCTGTGACAAGGATAGAGTTGTGGACTGGTGCAATGTCCTGGTGGAAATGCCACTGACCCGATTTCAAGAGTGCTGGCCTCTTCCGACGGAATCTCTTCCTGAACTCCCTTAAAACCTCAGCATAGTATTCCTTGTTGACTGTCTGTTCAGTGGGAACACAGTGCATGTAGATCATACCAGTGCTGTCAAAAAAAGGATCATCAAAAGTTAGCGGTTGGATTTGCTCTCTCTGGCCGTCTTAGGTCTGGGAGAGCCAGCATGCTTCTTCTGGGAACTCTATCTCTTGGTCTCTGGGTCATAGCAGTAGATTCAGCTTTCATCGCAGGTCACCAGAGCATCAAGAACTGCGGGATCTGAATTGATCAGCTTGACCATCTCCCTGTTGTCATGACAACGTCTTTCTTTCTGATCTTCTCTGAGCACCCTTGGGACAAACTTTGCGCAAATCTTCTGCATCTTCAGTTCCTTGCGAATAATTGTGTGTACAGTTCCCACACTGACATCAAACTGCACTTATCGTCTCTATAGACACACGACGATCCTTATTCATGAAATTCTTTACTTGGCCAATCAACTCTGGTGTTTAGACTTCCTTACTCCTCCTACACCTCTTATCATCCCTCACAGACTGCCTGCCTTCCTTGAATCTCTTATACCACTCAAAAACTGATGTTCAGTTCATGCAAGATGGTCGAAAAGCAGTCTGAAGCATTCCATACGTTTCTGTGGCATTTTTTCCAAGTTTAACACAGAATTTTATTGCATATAATTCTTCTAAAGTGCCCTCACGTCCAGATTGCATTTTTGAAATTCCCCAACTGTGACAATCAGGCTTTAGTATGGTGTATTCCAATTCCTGCAGTAGCTGTTCATTTAAACTGGAAGTCATAAAAATTGGTCAGTCATCTCATAGGATGTATAGTAATAACATAGTGAATTTTCAAGAGTCTGCGACAATTTTAGATGCCTGTACAAAAGAAGTCTGGAAACTTATTGAAGGCACCTTGTATATGCAAACAAATAAGTTCTGGCAGGTTAAAATTTGCCAAGAAACTATTCGCTTATAAATCATAAATATTCAATATATTGGTATAATAATTACTTGGAATTAAATAACCAACAAGGGTTGATACGCCATAAAACCAAACCAAACTGGAATTTAGGGAATGTAGATTACCTCTTCAACGCTATTACTCCCAGGTCCACTCCTACTCAAATTTGTAGTACCTATTAGGATCAATTTAAACTTTTAAACTATTTAACTGCGAGAGATATGATACGAAACCATTTAACTGTGTGCAAACAAAGTATTAATACTAATTAGAATTACTTGTGTTAGATTGAAATTCTTAAAACTGATAAAAAAATGACCTCTGGCTTATTTTAAATGTTACATACAAACCATTCGTTTACAAATCGTTTAATATATTGGCATAAACAGAATTAAATAACCTACAAAGGTTGCTACGTCATAAAACCCAACCAACCAATTAACTTAATTGTTAGTATTACACACCAATTCTTGGAGCCATTTAACTCTGATTCGTTCACAAATATTATTCGCTTACAAATCATATATATATATAATCATCCACTGACAGACTGTTTCATTGAATCCCAACTCTTAAGTGTGGCTAGACACAGAGGACGCTTGAAGCTGGGATCAAAACCCACATAATTTTACGTTAGACTTAGTATTAGACCTCTCAGCCAACAAGCATACCACGTCCGCTTGAGAATTATAAGGTATTAAGTAGTAGCGTTCGTTTGTTTACATTTTATACCTTACCGGATACCAGAGTGCTCAATTCGTTCGAAGAGCTTTGCATTATGCGAGCGGCAACCGTAAATTCCTTTGCCAAAGTGCTCAACCCCCATGGGGGAGCGTGTCGTGCTATCAGCACGGATATTTCGGACCCTCTCTCGCCACCCCTCAGCTGTGCGGCCACCTGCCACCCGTCACGAAAACTATCAAAATTAGACGAACCAGACATGCGGGACACTGCTGGAGGAGTAGCGTCGGGCTCATAAATGATGTACTCCTATGGACCCCTTCACATGGACGATCAAAGGCAGGACGTCCAGCTAGAACCTACATACAGCAGCTCTGTGCCGTCACTGGATGTAGCTCTGAGGAACTGCCAAAAGCAATAGACAATATATATATATATATATATATATATATATATATATATATATATATACATATGTGTGTGTGTGTGTGTGTGTGTGTGTGTGTGTAAAAGGGATGTGGCATTTCTTAGAGAGATAAATATAAAAAGTTGGCGACCATAGTCGAGGGTGACCTGAAGGCTCCCTTTTCGATAACTACTACACCAAGGTGTAGGGAAGGGCGCTACTTCTTTCCCTATACTTACCGAAAATTGCAGCGTAAAATTCAACCCTTAAGCCAAAACAATCTCTACAAAACCCCGTCAACTTATACGGTAGGGATAAAATCCAAACCCTTAACACAAAGTGGATCAATTCAGGTTAGTGGCAAATGCCGGTTTTTGAAGCATATTTCTTCTTCTTCAGTATTTTCTTCGAAGAATCTCAACGTTTCTTCCAATCCTACATCATCTTTTCATTGACTCCATACTTCCTCGCTGTAGCTCAGTGGTTTGAAGAAATCGCACGTACAACTTTTATTTTGAAATTAGCTTCATATTTTATTCTTTTTGCTGGTAGAGCCACGAGGATGATATATTTTCAACTACGATATTTAGCAACAGAATACCACAATATATATATGTATATATATATATATATATATATTGTCGTCCCCAGACACACTATTTCGTGGTATCACAACTCTTCTCTGTGGCTACACCCGCAAGATGCTTCAAGTAGGGATCAAAACCCAGCTGACTTTACGCCTGTTGGATATATTATCCTAAAGCCATCATCTTATTCAGCGTTAGTGGAGGAATTTTTTACGTATACCTTTTTACATACTCGTAATCAGCTACCTGGAGTGCTCAATTCATTAGAAGAGCTATTGCACTTCAGCTTGTAGGTTATCCTATCTTATCCTCATAAGATAGGATAGGGTAGGTTTTAGCCCACCAGTAGCCAACTGTATGTTTGGAGGTCGACTTATACAGCAAGTATAAGTTTAGAATAGAATTTTGGGCTAAAACTCCTGAGGTCTAGTTTTTATGACGGATCGACTTCTACGCCTCAATTGACGGTAGTTGCAATATTAGTGATTCAAGTGCCAATCTGGAGGAGTCCACGTGGCGTAGTTGCTAACGTACTTGACTGTGATATCATAGTAAACAAGTTGGTACTCTAGGCGTGCTATTGCGTTTACTTTCGAACTAATACATTTGGAAAAGGCATGAACCACCTTTTCCCCGGTTATAAGTTGAATTATACAACTACTATTCTTTTACAATATGGATTTTGTATTAAATGCCCCTCGAGGGTTTACATGCCATTAAACAATGTATTGAAGTGTAAAACCTCTTTAAACAAGTAAACACGTCATATTTAGTAGCTATGTCAATGTTTAAAAACTGATGAATTTAGATACGAGTTTGAGTAAAAAAAAATTACGCCTTTTTCTTTATTATAGGAATAATTAACGACACAGGTACATGTCTCATACATCAAAATGAAGTTGGTTCTCTTTGGATCACATCCCTACTTCTCAACATAGTCACCGTTTCTCTCAATAGCAACGTTCCACCTTCAAATGAGAATGTATTTCCCACCTCGTAAAATTCTGTTGATTCTTCTTTTAGCAACTTCATCACTGCAGTTTTCACTTCCTCCTTACTGGCATAATGTTTATCATCTCTTCAGTTCTATAAGAAGTTTTAAGAGGTTTTTAAGAGGCAAACATCATGTAATATAATGGCCGAGGGATTTCGTTTTATGTATCTTGCCTTTCGATTAAGTTAGGCTGAGAACCTTTCGCTTAGCGCATGGGTTAGTTAGGTGCAACATGAGTGCAGGTGTTCACCCGCGCGCGGGAAGGATGCGTCATTCACAGATGTCAAAATAAAACCCTAGATGGGAAATGAGACCAGGTGGTGTGAATGACGTCATCCACCGGAAGCGCGCGGAGGATTTTGGGGATTTGAGAAAAATCAGTGAGTTGAGTTTTTGCCTCCGAAGAAGAAGGTTGACTTTCGCTAGCTCGCCGAGGCCTTGCGGGGTTTGCCGCTCGTGATGGGGGGTAGATAGAAAAGTCAGCATAGAAAGATTGTGTATCTCTCTCCTTATGTCGAATTACCTTTAAACTCAAAGGTAATGAAAAGTTTCGTACCTGAACTAAGAAGTAGTGTTTTTTGTGTTTCGGGATTCTTATGTTATCTATATACGAGTTATGAACATTCTATGTACATCTCATAATTATGCTAGAGACGAGGAAGTGAAGACTATGCTAAACTGAATTGTTTAAAATAGAACTGTTTTGACGTTTAATTACTTATGAAAAACTGTATGGTTTTAAATAGAACTTTGTATGTATAAAAATGCATTTGGCATATATTGTTACGTATTGTGAGGGCAAATTGACTAAAATCCCAAAACGGGACTTTATTTTCGCACGTGTGAAGACGGGGCAGGTTGGCACTTGATCCCCTACAGAATAAGTCCTGTTCAGATAAGAACTGGCATATTACGTGAGGGAATAATTTAGGGCCAGACTGACCGCCGCTGGCAAGAGGTTCCAAATTTCACACTATCACACACCCACCAGGTCGCTTTCTTCTTTCCCCGAGATAATGGAAGAAAGCGAGCCTATAGGTTTTAGTCGTAATAATATTAATATTGTGGTAGTCGGCAACTCCGGTTTCCCGTGTGATACTTTAGGAATTAATGGGACAGTTCTAAGCAAGATAATATAAGGCGAATAGAAGCTGAAAGGAAAGCATGGAATAACAACATAGACCACATGGTAAAATGAAAATACATAGGTTCTTTACTACGGTTATATGTATATACGTTCAAAGTGTCAAAACATATAATAGGATAGTCCATGAATATAAATGTCTTTTCCTGGCTTTTATCCTTCTTCAAACTGAGAGAGAGAGTGGTAAACAAAATTTGGGTGTAAAGGAAAAATGTTCCCAAAGTTACTTATCTTATTTTTTTGACGGGGTTCCACTGGAGAATTTTCTTCTTTCACGGGCTATTAGACTTTGTTCTGTTTTTAGTACTGGCTTGAAGGCTTTTTAGAGTCCTTCGTGTCTCAGTTAATCTTTTGTCTTTAGCCCCGAGTAAAATGGCTATCGTCCGTCTGCCACGAGCCTTGCTCAAAAACTGCCTTTTTTACTATTTACTTCCGCTGAGGGGAAGGGAACCCCACTTCCGTTTTGGGGTCCCAGCCAATCATTTGGCTTCTCTCTCTTTCCCCTTCCGATGTCCGGCGACCTAAGGTCACTTAAGTGTGAACATCTGGTCTATCCTGCGTGACCCACATTCTCTCCTAACGGTCACTTTTTGACTGCTAGAAAGCGCTAATAGCAACACGGGAGGATAGTATCATTCCTACCTCTTCGTCTCCGTGAGCTATCACGTGACAGTATTCAGAAATTTTCTTGGCGCAGAAGGGATAAGTACCCTTCCGGCGCATCCACGCGCGAGTCCCGAAAACGTCTAGTATAATCTCCCGAGATTTTGTTGTACATTCATTATAAAAAAGAATAAAGAAGGCAGATATCCATTCGGCTAAGCTCCATTCTTTAAGGTTTGAAGTAGACGAACAGAATCCAAAGTTAAAATTATAATGAAAAACAAAGAATTTATTACAACAACAAACAAGCAAATATTAATGTTGTCCAGTCGGCTGGGGCTGTAGAATACACCGACTGCACCTCTGCAGAGGGGTAAGAACCCCCCCCCCAATGGGTGTCCTGGGGATATGACACTAAACAATCTGATGGTGAGGTTGCAGTAATGCTGGAGCTTTGGGGAATGCAGAGTATCCCTATATTGCCATCGCTCCCAGGTCCACTCTGGCCCGGAGAGGTAGCACCTGATAGGGCTCTATCTATGGGTTGAATAGAACTAATGGCATACTTATGCTAAACTGTATTGTTTGATTAAACTGAATAGCTTGAAATAGGAATGTTTTTGACAATTAAGCCGTGCTTACATTTATACTGCATGCTTATGCTAAACTGAATTATTTGAAATAGAACTGTTTTTGACATTGAAACTGTATTTACACTAAACTTAATTGTTTAAGAGAACTGTTTTGACATTTAACTCTGTGTTAAAACAAAATCAGAACTTATTCTAAACTAAAATTAACTGGATTCGAACTGCTTGATTAAACTGAATAGCTAGAAATAAAATGTTCTGTTTCAAGGGAAGGCTGTTTTATTTTTATGCGCGAACCTTAAGAAGTGTCCAGCTGACTTCTATTTGTCCTCATGGCCTCGTGTGGTCAGTCGGGAACTAATTTCTTTCCCCTACGATCATTGGACTTCAGTTTGTTTTCACGCCCGCTTATCTAACCTATTTCTGCCGTTCTATTTTTAAGTTTGGAGTTCTGTGTTCATTTCCTCACTCGTTTTTCCTTTATCATCGTATCTATCTATCTATAACAAGATATATATATATATATATATATATATATATATATATATATAAGGGGGCTTGTGTTGTAAGGGTTTATTTCGAAGGAAATGGATACGGAGAAACAAGTTCAGTTCCTAAACGAGGCTGATTGCGCTAATACTCTTGAGAAAGTTATGCATTCTCACCTTCTCATATTCTCCTACCGGTTTTGGATAAATAGTATGATAGAATGGGCTCTTTAAACCTGGTATGACAAACAGTCAACGAGAAGGAAAATTCTGAATTCAAACCTGTTAAACTCCGCTTAAAAAATTAACCTCGTGTCGCGTTCTCCTCTTGCAGAGAGGTTAGATAAATACATACATATATTCATACATATATATATATTATATATAATATTATATCCCTTATATATATAATATATATATATATATATACTTTAAGAAAAACAACGAAACCGGTCACATAGGATTATAAATTTATTTCAATCCTGTTACGCATTTTTGAGGTTTTCAAAAACACGAAAAAAGTAACAGGACTTCTTCAGATCATTTTGGATAAAAAAAAATTGAATAGACACATGGTAGTGGGAGGGGATAGTATGAGGGAGTCGAAGAGGTGGGAGGGAGTCGAAGAGGGGTGAGGATTTACCTCTTCATTAAGCCCACTTCCGTTTTAATTTAACTTTCGGTTAGCAGCGTAGTAAATATTGTTTTTTTTTAAAGGTTTTTTAAAAATTTATATTTAGACCTAATTTACAGGTTTTTTTATTGACTAAGATTTAAACTTTAAATAAAAAAATTCAAGTAAAGGTACCCTATTAGATATATTGAAATCAAAAGCAAATATTTAATTTATTTACTATATTTTAACTTTTCAAAATTATTTAGAAAGCATTAATTCGTTCCACTTTTTATGCGTAGTACGTATGTATTATATTCTTTTTCACAATTTCGTTGTTTTTCTTAAAGAATTTATTGCTCTGTATTATTGGTACATTGAGCTCTTTACCAGGAAAAATTCTAAATATTCATTCATGAATAACTTCTTGTCCTGATGGAATTACTCCCAACTCCGGTTTAACTGGACCAAAATATATATATATATATATATATATATATATATATATATATATATATATATATATATATTATATATATATATATTATATATTCAATTCAATTAAAATAGACTGCAACCCTGGGTTTTATTGAGTATTTTGCAAAACACCAATCATCAGGCAGTTAAGAATATGGAATGAATCGAAAATCGAAAAAAACTAAAAAATACTGACAAAAAATCTTTGGGATTTCTTTTATGTGTGGTTGTAAGTGTGTGACTGTATGTGGGTTATAAGTGTGTGACTGTATGTGTTATAGTTACGGATGGATGCGTGTTTTTATTATACTGCACTTGGTTCGACACTTACCCACAAAGTGATTTAGTGACAACCAACACTCTTATAATATTATATATATATATAATATATATATATATAAAGGACTGTGTCATACATCAAAATAAACAAAGAGAATAGTAGTGTTCATTAGAAGTTGTCCATGCCTTACGGAAAGTTCCTCTGGTAATTTCCTGTCCGTAATGGACTGGCAAATTTTATTGCACACAGGCCCCATAAAGAATATTTAAAAAGTTATTAAAAAACGTAGCGCTTTAAGTTTCCGAAATGACAAAGAAAATAAAATTGCAAAGAATCAAGGGAAAAAAATGTTATGCTTCATAAAATAAGCTTTGCTTTATTTGAGACGTATGGGATTGTTACATGGTCCATTTCTTTTTGTTTTACTTTTTCTTTGTGGGA
>CAUZXS010003904.1:0-10000 GCA_963585895.1 Sepioteuthis lessoniana | reverse complement strand
CCTTCAAACTAAACGTCTTATCCATTGCGCCATGTGTTCTTCCCGGTTCAATTAAAGGGTTCAGTTCGAGATTCTGTGTGGAGGGAGTCCACACAGAATCTCGAACTGAACCCTTTCGACATGAAACAACTGACATGAAACAACTGACGAAGGCCGAAGGACATATCGACCGAAACGTTGTGATTATAACAATAAAGATGAGGTCAATAGTCCGAATTTTCTATGTAATAATAAATATTTTTGTTCATCTGTTGTTTTTCGCCATCGTTTAGATATTTTTATCAATACGTAGTTATAACTCTCTCTTTCTCTCTCTCTCTCTCTCTCTCTCTCTCTCTCTCTCTTAAACTTTTGAGAAAACCTGTTGGCGATGTAAAAGGTCAATTTAATGTCAACAATTGTAGGTACTTTTCAGTTTCGTGCTAAAGAGAAAATGTCGTCTGCTTTCTTGTCCGGAATATGTCGTCCGAAGAAAATCACAAGAGATTTGATTTGTAATGATTTTTAACGGCTCATTCATTTTCAATTGATGTTTTCATATTTGGAGAATTTAAAGGTGTAAAGAAAATTTGTTTTTCATGAGTCTCACACACTTGAGATCACGAGTCCGATAATACATTCTTCCAGAGGAATACACACAAACACAAACACACACACACAAACACAAACACACACACACACACACACACACACATATATATATATCAAAACATTAAGATGTCTGCACAACATGAAGCGTTAACTTCTTTCCTTCTGAAATTCGTTTCTTTTTCATAATTCTTTTTCAGTTTTTTCCTTTTTTTTTTTTTTTTTCGTCTCGTCTAATTTGTTCCTTCCATTTCTTTCTTATACAAAGATGAGTGAAAAGTTTTGCAATATTTTGCTAACATTCGACTCAATTCAACGTCTTCGGGTGCTTTTGCTAAGATTCTAAAGATGACGAACCACACTGGACTGTGAGATAAGAAGCTCGACTGATACTCTCCGTGTGTTACTCGCCGGATTTGCCTCTGTGGCTTGGAACACAGCCTCGGAATCCACGATTTTATGCTCTCCTAACCTTATCTGATTGTTAAGATTCTTGCAACTAGAACAAAATTTTTTTTAACCATTTGGTTACAGCACTGAATTTAACTGTGTCTACATCTTTCGTAAACAAATGTTTTTGGTTGGTTCCGCGGCGTTATGGCCCAGTTCCAACTCGTGAAACGTATTTTTTCGAATCAAATTACGTTGCCTGTTCATCTGCGTGGGTTTTAAATCACACACAAAGTGAACCAATGCACAACGTGTGAGTGCACCATCTACCATGATACTACCAATGACAGCGGCTACGTTATGCAGCTTGAACTGCTTCGGTCACGTGATATACGCGCTGCAAACCAGCACATACCGAAATATTACAAAATCTTTGATTTATTCTGGTATATTCTTTCTTTCTTTGTTTTTTTTCCCCAACCAAAATTTCTTTGCCTCCTATTCGCTTTTCTTCGAATATTATCTTCGTTTCTTCTCGCTTTCGTATATTTAACATAATAATCTTCGTTTACTTTCATATATTTTATTTAATCGGTTTTCTTCCTTTCTTCTTATTTCTTCAAGATTCTTTTCGTAATTTTCTTTTAGTTTTTCCATCTTCGTTCGTTTCTTCTTTTTGCGTTTCTTTGATCTAATTTTTCATTTTTTTCTTCAAATTTTCTTTCTTTTGTTCTTTCTTTTTTTATTTCTTTTCTTTGGTCTTTTCTTAAAATATTTCTTTATTCACCCTTTTTAAAAGATTTTCCTTCCTTTCATCCTTTCATCAAATTTCCTTTCTTGTAATTTTTCTTTCTCCTTCTCTTTCTTCGAAGTTTCCTTTCTTTTTTTCTTCAAAATTTCCTTCCTTTGTTGTTTCTTTTTTATTTTCTTTCCTTCTTTTCCTTAAATTTTCCTCCCTTTGTAACTTTATTTGTTCCTTTCTTCAAATATTTCTACTTTATTCATTTCTACCAGATTTCTTTTCTTCGTCTTTTTCTTTTATGTTATCTTCCTTCATTCCTTTTTTCTTTTCTTTTTTCTTTC
This sequence comes from Sepioteuthis lessoniana, assembly GCA_963585895.1. NCBI lineage: Eukaryota > Metazoa > Mollusca > Cephalopoda > Myopsida > Loliginidae > Sepioteuthis > Sepioteuthis lessoniana. The sequence goes on along the minus strand of CAUZXS010003904.1, from coordinate 7,939 downwards.
CTTTCCTTTCTTCCTACTATTTCTTTCCTTTGTTCCTTTCTTCAAATTTCCTTTCTCCCTTCTTTTGTTTGTTCCTTTTTTTTCTTTTAGTTTATTTTCCATTCCATATTTTAAAAAATTCTCAGTTAAAATGGCTACTCCAATTAAAAATCTTCCCCCAATTATACAAACATGGATCAGAATTTACTTGGTACGTGTGACGTGGGGAGGCATTCCTCTGCACATTTGGCGGGAACAATGAGCATCTATCGTTCTGATCGGCCTGTTGAATTTGAGAACAAAGAAACGCCATTTGAAGCTGGTAAAGAATTTCAAGCAATGTAAGCAAATGAAATATGACCATTTTTTATCCTTTTTTTCTTTTCTATTTCCCACCAAAATATTCTTGTTATAATTTTTGTCTGTACACAATATTCTTATCGGTATGTAATACTCCATTGTAGACAAGAGTCAGATAAAGAAGGGGGAACTGAAAGAGAAAAAAATATGCGTGTGTGCTGCAAGATAGATAGATAGATAGAGAGAGAGAGAGAGAGAGAGAGAGAGAGACGGCGTGAGAGAAAGAAAGAAATCGTGCGTGTTGGTGGGCGAGATAGGAAGAAAGAAAGGGGAAACTTAGGGAGAGAGAACTAAAGAGATGATGAGTAGGGAGAGCAAGAAAAAGAGAGGAGAAGAGGAGGTCGGAAGATAGGGAGAGACAGAGAGAGATGTTATATGGGGAGAGCGAAATAGGGGAAAAGAGAGAGGTAGAGGGTCGAGTAAGTTGGAAGAGATAGAATGAAATATGGTGTATGAAGAGTGTGAAATTAAGAGAGAGAGAGAGAGAGAGAGGGATACTTAGCGAGAGAAAGAGAGAGAGAGAGAGATAATGATGATGATGATGATGATGTGCGGGGAGGACAAGCTAGAGAAAGAGAGAGGGTAAATGATATGTATGAAGGAAGAAGAGAGTGAGAGGAAGATGATGTACAAGTAGAACGAGATTGGGAGATATAGAGGGTGACATACAGAATGTGGGAGATTATATATGAGGAGAGTGAGAAAGACAGAGAGAGAGAGAGAGAAAGAGAGAGAGAGAGAAGAAGGAAAGGGGAGCATGGAGGAAAAGAGGCAGAGAGAGAGAGAGAGAGAGAGAGAGAGAGAGAGAGAGATTGGAAAAGATAGATTATGTAGAGAGACTGGATGAGAGATGATATATGGTGAGAATGAGATCGGATACACACACACACACACACACACACATATATATATATATATATGTAATAATAATAAATAGATATATATTAGAAATATATATTTAATTCATGGAATTTAGTCAGTAACCCCTAGGTTTCATGGATTTTTTTGCAAAACAACAATCATCAGGCACTTAAGAAAATGAAATTAATCGAAAAACGAAAAAGTAAAGTCAAAGATCCCTTGGGATTTTGTAGGAATCTTTACGTGTGATTGTAAGAGTGTGAGTGTGTGTGAGTGTGTGTGCATATAATCTTGTGTGGGTTATTGTTGCGTATTAATGTGTGTATGTGTGTGAGTGTAAGTGAGGGTACATACGCTGCGCGTTGTTTTAACCGGATGTAAATTCGTCGGTGTATCTTAATTTTTCGCTACATTATTTTATTTCTGTATGTGTTGGTGATATGCAAGCTTTCGAAAATGATCTAACAGATATGGTTAAAACATCAAATTTACCAATCACAGAGATAACTTCTAGAAAAAAAAAAATCATAAATGACACTAAAAAATACACAACTCAAATAAAATATTTATATTCGCTGACAAAACAACCAATTTATATTCTACAAGTTTCGCAAACTACAAAAAGCTGACAACAAATAACGTAACGCAAATATATAAAAAAAACCACCTGAAATCACAATGAATAATATAAATAAGTAAACCAAGAAAATAGTCACTAAATTAAACATAGACCACAAAATAAACTCTATAGCTGAGCAACCAGCCTTCATAACTAACAAAGATCACAAACCAAACTTCAAGACCAATCCGACATATCGATTAATAAATCCCTCAAAATCTGAAATAGGAAAAATCAGCAAGCACATATTGGATAATATAAGCATACAACTCAGAAACAAACTACAACTTAACCGATGGAAGAATACCAAAGCCATCATTAACTGGTTCACAGCTATACCCAACAAGAACAACACTACCTTCATCCAATTCGATATCATAGACTTCTACCCCTCTATCACCGAATGCACACTTGATAGAGCCCTAAAATTAGCAACCCAGCATGTATCCGTCTCACAATAAGACATCAGGATCATCAAGCACCGCCGCAAATCGCTCCTCTTTCTTGACGGCAAACCATGGATAAAGAAACTCAATAACCATCTGTTTGACGTAACCATGGGCAGCTTCGATGGCTAAAGGTGTGCGAACTGGTCGGTGCCCTAATTTTATCCCAACTATCAAACATAATCAACAACACCGATATGGGACTATACAGAGACGACGGACTAATCATCATTAGGAACCCAAACGGATCCAAACTAGACAGCTAAAAAGATATCCAACACACTGAAACTGCTGGAATTTAAGATCACCATATATACAAATCTAAAAATAGTAAATTTCTTGGACGTTAGAGAAATTTGAAGGAGAATTTTAGTTTGGACTGAAGCCAGCGTTAGAACAACATGCTGATATCCGCCGACTCCGGGAAGGTCACTCACCCGTAAAAAGGAGAGAAAGAAATCTGAAAAATTGAAAACCCGTTAAAGATAAATACAACTCAAACCATTTTCCTTCTACAATTCTCAAGTATTGGAAAGTTGTATGTATTCAAAAAAAAAAAAAATAAAAAATAAAATAAAAAAGAGAGAAACTGTAAAGGTTCTGTTTTATCAATAGTTAAATTGAATGAACATTGCTACATGCTTCCGTCCGGCAAATTAGACACTTTTACTCAAGCAAGAGAAAAAGAAAGAAAGAAAAAAGAGAAAGCAGAAAAAGGACTGTTGAGAGACATTTTTGTTTGATGTTTTCCTGTTAGCTTAACATTTTGTTATATTTTAAAATGAAAAGAGAAAAAAAAAATGTTTCATAAGTCTCATCATTATTTGTTTGGTCGTCGCATATTAAAATTTTGTTATATTTTAAATGCACCCTTGTGTTGAAATCTTTTGGTTGTGTTATTTCCTCTGTCGATTTGACTTCTTTTGAATGTATCCTGTCGCAGCCTTGTACCGCTTTCATTAATTCTCGCTAAATCTAAAAATAGTAAATATCTTGGACGTAACACTAAACGTAGGTAAAGGCACATACGAACCTTACAAAAAACCATTCCACCACCTCGTCAGGTCCCGCCACTTGATTGACCTAGACTTCTTTCGTTCAACAGACTACAAGGCACGGAGTGCAGATAGCTTGCCCCGTCCTTCCCTTACCATTTTAGCGGTCCATTAACCCCCCATACTCTTCTCCACTCTTTCTACTATTTGTTATTTTTAGATTTTTATGAGAATTAAGAATAGACCCCAGCACTCTGCAATCATTTTATCTACCACGTACACTCTACCCTTTTCCACAATAGCGTATATATCACTCAACATTAATTTTGGAAATCTGTCTACAGTTAATGTTAGCTAACCTAGAAGTTCGTTCTTCCGTGATCTGAGGGGGGAGGTAGGAAGACAAAGGACTTGGTGGTGCATGTGAAAGTGAATTGGCACCCCCTTACCAACGTCTGAGGTCAGTTTGGCCCGAATTAACTATCACATTATTTGTCTGTTTATCATACGCCCAAAATAGAATTCTTGACCGGGATTTATTTTGTGGAGTGTCAAGTGCCAGACTGCCCTCAGCGATACACATTCTACATAACAGCCTTCTACAGAGGACAATGACCGAGACGTCGATCTTTTCAGGTTAGAGTAGAATTCAACGTGACACTTTCTTTCAAAAACAGAAACTACGCATCTAATACCTCTGTTGTATTTTGGCCTTCGACCCGGCCAAAAATGCCATTCCAAGGTGATGCACCGGAAGGAAGTGACACATTCTAATGGCAGTTATGAGAGGAAATCGCGTGGGCGGAAATTGGCTGATGAAATGGGACGAGGTAAAAAAAATTCCCATGGTACACTCATAGACTGATGCACCGGAAGAGAGTGACCTGCATGACAGTTATTTCCGCTTGATGACGATCAAACATGCGATTTCAAAGATCGAGTAGGCGACTGAGTGGACGTTGAACTATTATATAACGCAGTCAAGACAGAAGTCAAGACAGTTCCAGTTAGAGATCGGACGGAGTTATAGACGAGATGTGGTAAGGAAAGCCACACCAGGCCGAAGGGGCTCTGGGCCCCCGATTGAGTTGGGATCCAGAGAAGATGCTGATAAGATGCAGTAAAGAAAGCCATCATCCAGCAGAGTGGGCCTCTGGGCCTCCGGTTGAGCATCAGGAAAACAAGAAAGACACAACGCTGACGGCCATAAGAGTGGGGTCAAAATATTGCAGTTTCTGTTCGGTCTCCAGCTCCCTCTCACACGCAAAGCTTGAGTAACCCTTTTCGAATCCTTACAATAAAGTGAGAGGTATATATATATTTCTAAAGAAGACTTCACACGTCTGTTATTCATTGCGTCAGTATGTATCCTGCATGAACATGTATATGAGAATACAACACCTCCTTATCCTCGTACATATGGCACCTAAAAGACATAAACATCTCTCATACAATCACCTAGGAGATTCTAAAACAAGCACTTATCTACAACAAAACAATAAAAAATGCCTTCTTTGCCTCCACGAAAAATTAGCCATCATAATCTAGCCATCGCAAAACACCCTACTAAATAAAAAATAAGCACGAGAACAAACGCCTTCTCTCACACTTCGATCCATTCACATAACCCATCTAACACCTCAAGTATATATATAAAAAAGAATAAAAAAACTTGAAGCACCGTAAGTACCCTTTTCCTCCTCCAACCCTCACACCCACCACACAATATATGTACAATCTTTTTCCATTAACCCCCAGACTCTTCTCCACTCTTCCTACTCGCTGTTAATTTTAGATTCTTATGAGAATTAAGAATAGACCCCAGCACTCTGCATTCATCTTATCGACAACGTACACTCTACCCTTTTCTACAATAGTGTATATATCTCTCAATATTAACACAAAACAAATAACTATTAAAAATAACCATCCCAACCGCCCAACTATTACCCATACCTCCCAAACCCGCCATCTATTTCCCTAATTAATTTCCTTAAATGTATAATGATAACACTTTGTTCTTCAGTTATAGTCATCATCGTTCATAAGTATACTATTATTGTAACCCCTTTATTATTTTCATTGCGCACGTACTATCAAAGATGACTATAGTATATATAATATTTACGAAACATTGCATCAGTTTATTATTATATCCTTGCCCAATTCTCTTCTCTAAATATAATACCAACATTTTACAATATTATATTGCAATTCAAAATACCCTTACTTATACCCATAATGGTTTTTGTCTACCTTAATATATCCGTTTAAATACGCTTACAAATCAAATTGTTGTATAGCCATGACCATGATTAACTATACCAACACATAATACATATACATATGCATGCAGAATCATAATGGCACAATGATAAAGACGAGCGGAGACTTCTTTAAAAAAATATATCTCTCACTTTATTTGAAAGGGTTGTATGTGTGAGAGGGAGTTGGAGACCGAACAGAACTGCAACATATTGACCCCCACTCTTATGGCCATCAGCGTTGTGTCTTTCTCGTTCTCCTGATGCTCAACCACAACTTGTCTCCGACTTCTCTGAACTCCAACTCAATGACCTCCTGTCTCTCCGAGTTATATAATAGTTCAATCGCCCACTCAATCTTTGGAATGGCATGTTTGCTCGTCATCAAGCGGAAATAACTGTCATGCAGTTTACAGGTCACTCTCTTCCGGTGCATCAGTCTATGAGTGTACCATGGGATTTTACCTTGTCCCATATTGTCAGCCAAGTCCGCCTACGCGATTTCTTTTCATAACGGCCATCGGAATGTGTCACTTCCTTCCGGTGCATCACTTTGGAATGGCATATTTGGCCGGGTCGAAGGTCAATATACAACACAATCTTTATTCATTCCCCTCGACATGCAATGATGATGTTTTGTTCCTTAGCTATAGTCACCAACAGATACAGAAATAAAATAATGTAGCGAAAAATCAAGATACACCGACGAATTTACATCCGGTTAAAACAACACGCTGCGTATGTACCCTCACTTACACTCACGAACACTCACATAACCAGAAAGCGAGTCAGACCGAGGATCCTGGAAATGTCAACCTTTTTCACCTTGTGTTTTGGAGTCAGCATTCTTGGGATCCATTTTACTCATCCCCACGATCTCAGTTAAAATGGTGTGGACTGAACCAGAACTGATGCCAATGGATTTACCTGCCCGCCTGACAATAAGACGTCTGTCGTGTAAACCATTTGGTGAATAGTTGGTCCGTGGTTGAGGTTTTTGGACGAAAAAGACCGAGGGTCATCTTCTATACTGTCTCTGCCCCACTTGAATTCTTCACAGTTGCATTGGAAGGGGCGTCCTCTGCAAATATCTCTACCATGTCTTTATGTATTTCTTTAGGGGTCATACATTTCTTTTACAGATATTTTGTGACAACTCAGGTACCTGTTTTGTGAATTTTATTTTTTATATTTGTCGCTCCCGCTATCGTATAAGCCCCGACAACACAGAAACTAAAACAAAAATCTGAATTAGTTTTTCTAGTTTCTTGAGAGAAGTGCTAGTGTGGTGCCGCAATAAAAATGTCCAGTTAGGAGTCTTTTTCTGAGGTTTAGAACTTTTCGAATGAATCTTATATATATATATATATATATATATATATATATATATATATATAGTTATTAATCGAAACTAAGACTGAAAGCTTTGGAATAGAGCAAAACAAAAGATCCAGAACGCTCTTGGAGGTTGTTTAATAGAAATAAACAAGGTTTTTTCTTTTAAGAATCTTTGAAATGTAATTATAAAAGATAAAATAAAACAAAACAAAAATCAATACAAAAATCCCTTCCAATGTTCCCATCACTCTTTCTCTCTCTCTTTTTCTCTCTCGCTCTCTCTCTCTATATATGTATATATAATGCATAATATATAAATATGCTTATATACATGTATGTATATATGTATAGTAAGAGAGTTGGCGAAGGAGTGGGAGAGAGGGAGTGAGATAAATTTTAAAAGAACAATAGAGAGAGAGAGAGAGAGAGAGAGAGAGAGAGAGAGAGAGAGAGAGAGAGATCCACTGTCGAAAACCCTCTTTATTTCAAACCGCTGGGGAGAAATGTACTGAAACAGGATGCAAGCATCAAAGAATATCATGAGAAATAATAAGAATCCGAGTGTGTCAAAGAGAGAGAGAGAGAGAGAGAGAGAGAGAGAGAGAGAGAGAGAGAGAGAGAGAGAGAGAGAGAGATGACAAAGAAGAAGAGAAGAGAAAAGAAAGAAAAAGTGTGGTAATAGAAAGATTCAGAGGGAGACAGAAAAGGAAGAGTAAGAACAAGTTAAAAAGATAGAAACGATAAAGAAAGAGAAGGAAAGAAAGATCAAGATAGACAGATAGTGAGAGAGAGAGAGAGAGAGAGAGAGGGAGATGATAGATAGATAGATAGAGAGAGAGAGAGAGAGAGAGAGAGAGAGATGATGATGGTGATGATGATGTATGGAGAGATTGAGACGGGAAGAGATGATCTTTACTTCTTGATTTCATTGTCTTTTCTTTCTTCGTTTCTTTCGACTTCTCCATTTTCCCAAAATTTCTTTTCCTTTCCATTCTTCATTCTTGTCATGTTCTTTCCTAATTTTTACATTTTTTTCCTAATCTATTTATCTTTCTTGAGGGGTTCAAGCACACAAAT
>CAUZXS010003903.1:190000-191116 GCA_963585895.1 Sepioteuthis lessoniana | reverse complement strand
GGGGTCCTTTGATAAAAATGGCGGGGGGGATATTGATTTTATATTTATTCTGAGTAAAAAGTATTATATATATATATATATATATATAAATATATATATAATACTTTTTACTCAGAATATATTTATATATATATATTCTGAGTAAAAAAAAATATATATATATATATAGTTCTCTCTCTCTTGATATATGTGTGTGTGTATGTGTGTGTGCGTGTGTGTGTGTGTATACTTGTGTGTGGTTATAGTATATATATATATATATATTATGTGTGTGTTTATAATATATGAAAGTAAGTATGAATATTTAATCTATCTATCTATAAAGTTGGTTTGTGCTTTTCTATTTAAGTGTGTGAATGGGCATTTTTAAATGCAGGTGTGTGCGTGCGTGTGTGTTTGCGTGCGTGTGTGTGTGTGTGTGTGAGTGAGTGAGTGAGAGAAAGAGAAGAAAGAGAGAGAGAGAGAGAGAGAGAGAGAGAGAGAGAGAGAGTGTGTGTGTGTGTGTGTGTCTGTCTGTCTGTGTGTGTGTGTGTGCACGCAGACTCTCATGAATATGTAAAGGCAGACAGTGGATTTGGGAAATGCATGTCTTATCTTTTTTTTCCCCCTTGAACCTTTAAGTGTTCGTTTAGGTTCACGGTAAACCTATCTGACTACAGAGCGCCTTTGTGTATAAATCTGGAATTTACAATCTCTTGTCTTTCTCTCTCTCTTGTCTTTCTCTCACACACATTGGCAGATGCATAAATCTGTGTATATATTGCACATTACATGCACACTCACACGCATGCATACATGTCAAGCACGTGAGTACATTGACTCAGACCATCGCACAAAATGGACATACACATGCAATCTAAGGCGCATGTATCCCCCCCCACACGTGTGTGTGTGTGTGTGTGTGTGTGTGTGTGTACAGGCATATCTAGCTATGTGTTTCTTAGTAGATAAGTTCTTTTGGATTATATACAAAACCAACAAAGTGCTTCATGTTTTAATATCTATCTATCTATCTATCTATCTATCTATCTATCTATCTTTGGAGGTGCCCGTGGTGTAATGGTTATCGTCACAGGATATGGATACGAGTTCAATTCCTGGACAAGACTGATTGCA